>CAACVS010000021.1:132298-146466 GCA_900660405.1 Pseudo-nitzschia multistriata | reverse complement strand
AGTTGCTCTTGCTGGACCGCCTGGCCGCAAGGACGGAAGACGAGACCCGGACCGCGAACCTGGTGCTCGCCACGAGCGGGGTTTTCGTTCTGTGCCTGGTGCTCCTCCTGGTCTGGGCCTTTGCGGAGCACCACCGGTCGGGGGCCCGGTCCGAGGCCTTTCTCCGGGAGATGCAGGAGTCGGTCAGGGCCAGCAGGGCCGACCTGAGGAAGGCCTTCGATGGGCTGCGCGAGTGCCGGAAAAGAGAACGAGAAAAGGAAGACCGCCAGCGCCAGCGCCAGCGGCAGTGGCACCGGCAGTCACACCACCTTGACCGGGGGACGGCGACGATTATGGCCGCACCCCGGACCGGACCAGGGCATCCCGATGGGGACGAGAAAGAGGCACCGGCGGCGCCGAACGGAGACGACGCGCTGGCGGCAACCCACCCGTTCCCGGACAGAGATCCCTTCCCCTCCACCCCCCCCCGGCAAACCACAACCACCGCACCATCCCAGGGCGGCCCGGAAGCAAGGGAGCCCCCCACTACCGCTCCCGCTCCGGAAGGAGAAGACGGATTCGAATTCTCCTTTCTGGGCAGCCTCCCGCGGAGGAAGACGACCTTTGCATCCCCTGCTGGCTTTGGCTGGACCACCCTTGCGCAACAAGAGGGCTCTTTCTCGCCGTGCCTCCGACCTTCCGCCAAGTCGGTTGGAAAGGGCTTTGCTTCGATGCCCAAAGGCCCCCGTTCCCCGTCTCTGGAACCCGCAAACGAGCAAGGAAACCAGGCGAAGCGTTCCTCGCCAGCAACGGCAACGACATCGGCAACGGCAACGGCATCGGCAGCTTCCTCGACAACGACATGGGCATCGACATCGGCAACGACATCGCCACCCACCGTGACTCCCCTCTCTCCGTGCTCGAAGCTCGCAAAGGAATGGAAGGAGGACCAAGATGCGCGCCGCCACAAGTCTCACAACCAAAACAACCACCACCACAAGGACGGAACGAGAAAACCAAGACGACCCATCCTCAAGCCACCTGGTTCGAGACAGCAATCGCCGAATTCTTGCGGCGGCGACGACGACGGCGGCAGGAGGTTGTTCCGGTCCGCGATTCTCCCGCGGGTGCCCCCGAACAGCAAGCTGCGCGACCGGTACAAGGAACAAGAGCAAGAGCAACAGCAACAGCAACAGCAACAGCAACAGCAACAACAACAACAGCAACAGCAACAGCAACAGCAACACCACCACCACCAAGAGCCGGAGCACCGCTCGCTTCTTCTTCCCTGCCCCCCCCGGATACGATCGGTCGCCTCCCGGGACCGCTCTGCGGCGGGAGGCGGTGAAAACCCAGGCACCGACCCCCGGCCGTCGTCGCCGCAAGGCAACGACGCTRGATCGCTGGAATGCGGGGATGCCAAAGGSGGGAGGAAGCCATCCTCCAACGCGATRGATGTAAAAACCCCTCCATCGGCATCGGCAKCGGCAKCGGCRAAAACGAAAACCCCGCAACTCTGCTACACCCCGGTGAGCGAGGACGATTCCTTTGTCGACGATTACTGGTAGGAGGGGTTTGGTTTGTGCCAAGCCAATTCGAGTTGGCGCTTGGGGAGGAAGGGGGTGACGCGACGTTTTTTTCGAAAGAAGTCCACTCCCCAGAACGATGGGGGCAGCAGCTTGCAGGATTWAGAACTACACTACACTACACTACACTCTGCAGACMAMAACTAMTCTACGAATRCGAGATTTAGACCGGGGCGTATTTTTGAAATGCGATTTGCGAATCCTTTATTGTGACAAATAGTCGTTTTCCCCTTTCCAAAACGATTTGTTTCGAACATCCTTACAGTAGTCCTATCCTTTTTTCGTTGGCGCACGGCGCATCCTTCGTCGAGTCGYCTCTTTTGTAGTACTGTACGTACTCTGTGCGCGACGCACATGCCTTCCGTGTCCTCTCCCGGCTTCGATTTCGTTCATCCCAGAGTAAAACTGGTGCGCCCTCCCGGAGGATTCGACACCTTCGACGTCGGGCGATCGGTGAGAACGTTGAAGGAATTGGTGGTGCTGGAAGACGCAAAGGCATTGCTGGAAATCCGAGTGGTCCTCTGTGCCGAAGGGGGRACGCTKGCACCGGAGGGTCCTTCCTTGGTCGCTCYKTCCGSGACCGAAGCGGTCTTCTCCAGAGAAGGGGGCGRGGGATSGTTTGTTTCCGCGGGCCMRGAGCARGGTCGCTCGTTCGTAACGGCCTTCTTCTCGTTCTCGACGCCGGTCTTCTTGGCCGCCTCGCGTTCCTCCCGCAGCTTCTTCATCCGCTCGAGCTCTGCTTCGGTGTATCCCCCGAGGGATATCTGGCAGGTTCCACCCGGGCGGTTCAAGACCCGGCTGAGAAAGGTTTCGGCAAATCAAACCACAAGCAATGCAGCGGTAGGCACAAGACAAGACAAGACAAGACAAGACAAGACAAGAGAAGACAAGACGTGGGCAGAAGAATGTGAGGCGGCGGATCGAATCGAATCGATCGTTGGTGTTAGGATTCCATTCGAGGCTGCGACCGAATCCCATCTATCCCTCCGATGCAACGCATTCGGGATGCAATCATTCACTCACGACGTCGAGCGCCCGTCTCGGACGTAGATGTTCTGGTTTTCGTTCATATTTTAAGAAATAAGGCAGGAAGGTGCAATCGTTTGATAACTTGTTCTTTTGTTTCTTCTCTGTGAAAAGAAATGGACCAACAGTTAAATGCTTTATGGTACTACTGAATAGGACGAGCTCTAGTTGATGAAAGAAGCGATGTTGTCGGAAGCCGTGTAGGATCAAAAAATCGAAAAAGGAACTCATACTGTATTCAGCTGACGTACGGTTCGTACGGTATGGTACGATGAAACGTAAAGTACAAAATACTGCACGGCGGCAAASTAGACTTTCGTTTCAACGTATTGCTCAGTACCGGTACGTACCTGTACCGGTACAACGATACGAACTATTCCATCGAAGGATTTGGTCTGCAGTCCGAATTTTGAATCATTGGAACCTGACAAACTTAACGGTTCTAGGGTGTTGGCAGGCTCGCAAAAAAGTGTGTCCCGAGTCCTTCAGTCCCTTTTGGGCAACTCGCGCATTTTGCATATTCATTCATGCGAAATTCCTCCCGAAAACGGATCACCAGGTTGTCGCTCTCATTTTGGGTGTCGTTGACAAAGTCAAGGTAGGTAGCACGAACGGGACCCATGTTTCCGGTGGGGTCGAGATCTCGTTTCAAGCCAGAGAGATTGYTTGTTTTCTCGTCGTGCGATAAGAGAAGAAGCAAGAAACGGGCGGAAGGATCGAGGTGGCTTTCGCCATCGACGTGAACACGGAGAGGTTGATCGTTTCGCGCCCATCGTAATTTTTGTTTGTGTTCTATGCGTAGAAATCAGTACTAAATCTACTGTGGACGACTCAAAATGATGAGGCATGATCGCTACGGTTGTCGTGAAAGACCACACATGGTTGGATCCAATCTACAGCCTGGTCTTTCCGCAACCCTTCGCAATACTCTCGTTGACGGATGCTTCGAAACAAACTCGGGAAGTTGCCGTCTTTGCCATGGTCAGCGACGTACCAAAGAGGCAAGACATCGACAAGGGAAGGGGGATGGCAAGGGACGAGGTACCGATGTTTCCTAATACCCTTCAATTGCCTTTCACTCGTGACCCGACTCGACTGTTTCTCCGCTTTGTTGTCCTCTGTTTCTACTGGTACGATACGGAATGCATCGTACCGTAGTTTGAGTACGAACACGTAATGTATCGTACACACCACACAGCACAGTACGATCAAGTACGAGTACGAACTGTGCATGCAGACAACACTTGTTTTTTGATTTGTGGCGAATACCCGTACTCGTACTTCACCTCGATTCCATCGCGTTGTTGCACCCGTGGTCGTACTGTCAACTTCTGGTAGCAAAGTACCGTACGTACCGTACCTTTCAGTATCCCCCCGAGTATCAACGTCGCCAAGCCGAAAATCATCATGGAGCGCAATCATTCTGTTATCACTTCATTAACAGTTACCTATCAACTTCGTTGGTGATCGTGCCTTCCTTTCCATTTTTCGCTTCTAACAATCAACATTATTTGCTCACATTCCTCCTCGCAGAGAAACAACACCCACAGATCCGTCAGCCTCTCCTGTTCATTCCAGAAGGTGATCGCAGTGTCATCACGGAAGCTGGACTGACAAGCAAGCTTCCGATAAATAACTTGCCTGGATCAAGCAACCTAAATCGGCTCATCCATGAGGGAACTTCGGGTGGAGGATGCTCTCCTATACTTAGACCAAGTGAAGGTCGAGTTTGGTGATCGTCCGCATATTTACAATGAGTTCTTGGATATCATGAAAACCTTCAAGACCCAGCAGATCGATACTCCCGGAGTAATTCGACGTGTGTCAAACCTCTTTCAGGGGAACAGAAGACTCGTGCTGGGATTCAACACGTTTTTACCCGAAGGGTACAGAATTGAGTTGCCAGACGGAGATGGCCCACCTGTTGCCGTCTTTCGGGCACCAGGTGAAATGGCGGTCAGACACGACCTTTCGGGACCCAACATCCCTCCCGTTCGGCATCACGAACCTCCACAGACGCAACCACCATCCCATGCTGGCATGCCACCCGGGCCCGCTGGAATGCAGGTTCCTCCGGGGCAGCAGCAACAACAGCAGGGTCGTGTCGGGCCACCTGGTTTTGAGGGCATGATGGCTGGTAGGGGAGGGCCCGTCGGACCACCACCTCAGCAACAACAGCAGCAGCAACTACATCACAAGCACAACGGGGCGATGATGGATCGAGTGGCTGGGGCTCCGGGCGGCCTTCCAGGCCAACCAACGATGCATGCGCAACAGATGAGCGACCCGCACGGACAGCAGCAGCTCACGCAGCAGCAGCAACAACATCTCACCCAACACCACACCAATGCGTCACTCGCTCGGGTTGGACTACCCCCGCCACCCGGGAGGCCCGGGTTGGCTGTTGGACAGCCACAACCGCCCCAGCAGGTGATGCGCCAGCAACAGGCAATGGGAAACGGTAGCAACGCCGCTTCTCCCCCAAACGCTGCGAATGGGGCTGGCAATGCGCAACAACCAGGGCAGCCCCTCGAGTTTGATCATGCCATCAACTATGTCACTACAATCAAGAAGCGTTTTGCCGATGAGCCCGAAACATACAAAAAATTCCTTGAGATTTTGCACACGTATCAGAAGGAGCAACGTGGCATCAAGGAGGTCTTGGAAGAAGTTTCAGTTCTGTTTGAAGAACATCCAGATCTTCTAAAGGAATTCACTTTCTTCTTGCCAGATGCTGTACAAGCCGAGGCAAAGCAACAGCTTGCCATCGTTGTAAAAGAAGCCGAGGAACGAAGAGCGCGGAAGCTTGCCGCTGAAAAGCAWGCAGCACTACCCAAGCAACCCAAGCGATACGTTGCACCCACTCCAGCACCTCCTCCACCGGTCGAACGGAGGCCTACGTCCGCCACCATTGCATTCGGTGCCACGGCCCCTCGAAGCGTAGAGCGCGAAAAGGAAATCCACCGAAGCACTGTGTACGGAACTGTATCCTTTGGTCCACCTCGACCCCCAAGAAAGAACATGCCTACTGTAGCAGAGGCTGCGAAAAAGGAAGGCCGACCAACTACGCTACCGCCCTGTCCCCCACAACCCACAACACCCGAGATGGCCTTTTTCGACCGTGCAAAACGCCATTTGAGTCGAAGAGAACTTGCCCCTGACAAACCGACGGGAAGAGCGCGCCATACGCCTTATGCAGAATTTTTGAAATGTTTGCATCTATTTGGATCCGGTGTGCTGAATAAAGACGAGCTCGTTTTGCTGCTACGTGGTCTTTTTGTCCAGGGTCATGCACCGAAGAGCGGGGTCAACGCAGGAGGGGGAGCCAGCAACCCTGCAATCGCAACCGATGCGCATAATCTATTGAACGAATTTCAAGAAATTCTCATCGGCAGAGGACCGTATGCTGATCAGCTGGCGAACCAAAAAGATAAATCAAAGTATGGATCTAAGCGCTGCAGAGATGTGGAATTGTCAGCTAAGCTTTCACCATCGTATGCAGAATATCCAAAAGACTATCCGCACGACCTCTTCATGACGCACACAGGGCAGACATCGGAGGATTCACAGGTGTTGAATAGTACTCTGGTATCGGTCGGTAACGATACAACTGGAATTTGCTCCATCGCAACTCGAAGAAATACATACGAGGAGGCCATGTTCCGAATAGAAGACGAACGATTTGAAGTCGACATGGCCATCGAAAGGAATGCAAATGCAATGCGCAAAACCGAACCCATTGCAGAAGAAGTTCAAATGCTACGAGAGGGAGAAGAGAAAGATGGACAACCTATTGGCCGCCTTCAATACAAATTGAATGCACGCACGCTGAATTCTATTCATATCAACGCTATCGGACGTATATACGGCGAAAATGGGGACGARGTTATACAATATCTCTCTCGGAATCCATTGGCTGTACTTCCAATCATCTATCAAAGACTGCGACAGAAAGATTTGGAATGGCGTAAGCAAAAGAGTGATTTGATGTCGCAATGGAAAGCTGCTACCGAGGCCAACTATGAGGGGAGTCTGGACCACACCTGCTTCTTCAAGCGGCGTGCATTGGAACGTCGTTTTGGATTAGAGCAACTGCGTGACGAGTGTAAGCAAGCCAGACAATACTGTTCAAATCAAAACAAACGCAAGGACAGCCCTGTCAGCTTTGGTTTAAGTGTTCCTGACAGGTCAGCAGTATTTTATCAGCCCTACGCCTCTGTTGAAATGAAACCATCTTCGTCGGTTCACCACAATGCTGTTGGTTTTCTGATCAATCACATCAGGTATAGATGTCACATTGGAGATAAAATCAGACCCCCAAACACAGATGCGCGGGAAAAAGTTGGGAGAATTTGGACGGAATTTATGCTTCCGTTTTTTAACTATCCTAGTTTTTGGGTACTGGAGGAATCTCGACAAAGCTACCAGGGGAAAATCAGCAACGCCGTAGTGCAATGTACGTATTATGTCTGTGTATTTTACTCCCATTTATTGTGTCTTCCTTTCAAAAACTGATTCTCTAAATCCCTTTCAATTTTATCGTTTCCAACCTGCAGATGCTGTTGGGGAACGTGTTATGACTGCATTTGGAGAGGGTACCATTCAAGCATTTGATGATGGATTAGATTCGGAAGAAGGCCCCCGTTATCGCGTAAAACTTCCATTTGGAATTGGTAATCTTCAGCCATATGCCATACTGCATAACGTTGATGCAGGGGACGGATC
Organism: Pseudo-nitzschia multistriata; assembly: GCA_900660405.1. Classification (NCBI taxonomy): domain Eukaryota; phylum Bacillariophyta; class Bacillariophyceae; order Bacillariales; family Bacillariaceae; genus Pseudo-nitzschia; species Pseudo-nitzschia multistriata. The sequence continues at coordinate 139,150 of CAACVS010000021.1, read as the reverse complement.
TAAGTACGCGCGGCGTGACGATGAAATGATAAAGGAAACGAACTCATCGATGTCGGAAGAATCTGAGTCTGCGTCTTCCGTGGTTGTTGACAAGAAATTCAAGCTTTTATTTGGATCCGACAGCATCTACCTCTTCCTGCGTTTGTATGGTTTCCTCATTTCGCTCCTGGACGATATCAAAGAGCATCTCAGTAGAAATCCAACCACGGCTGACCTCAGTCAATCCTACTACAATCCCATGAAATCTGCAGAAGACACAAAGAAGCTGGAAGAAAAATTGAATTTCGACGCTGTTGTTGCAAAACTCAGTGGAGTTGTGTCGAAGAAGACGAGTCTCAATGATTTCGAAACCTTCGCGCGCCGTGTGAATCGGGACATTACATACAAGATAGCAGCGTTGCCAAAGTTGGTAGAACGCTGTGGCGATATGATGATTAAGATGTCGGAGGAGGACTTACTGCCTGGTATATTTGACAGTTCTCAGTATTCCGGTCAGTGTCCCGTTACTCTCCGGTCGACTTGCATGGGGATGTCTTCGACCGCGGAATACCGAATTCAATACAACACCAAACTGGGTCGAATTTACTTTAGTTATTTGCCAGAAGACGAAGAGTTATCTACTACCCTTCCTGGCGACGACGACGATGACGACGACGACGACGAAATGGAAGACGGCGAGATGGACGACGATTACGATGATGACATGGACTTGGATCACGAAGAGGAAGATCTGCGGGAAGTGAAGCGAATCAAGGTTCGGTAGTTGAATTGGAATGCACTAGCAAATGAATCAATGCTGACCAATTTTTTGAGGGAATTGTATACGATTAATGATATTACAGTACACATCATAATAGGATTTCAAATTAATACATGTTCAAATACTCGTCTCATGCGGCAATCATTTTCGCATTCGTACTTCTAGTATGTACAAACAGTCAGGGGTAAAACTATCCATAGCATGCACGCCCCAGCTTCCTGACGAATTTCCTAAATTTGTTAGTTTTGAAAAGATACATGATGCATTGTATCACATGGGCCAACAGGATGATCAGCGTAGTAATGACAATAGGAATATAAAGCTTCTTATCTTTACATTCAATTGCTGCAAAAGGCATGGATGAAACAGAGACGCAGAGTGCGATTTTTGTTCCTGACATGCAGCAGAATCTTGTATTCGTTTTACATCTGAATGTAGATGGTTATAATTTGTATTGTATCGTTCCCTCCCAGATCCTTGTCTCGTCGCACAGATCTGCACCGTTGATAAAAAAGAAAGAATCTRAAAAATTTTGCTTCAAAACCAGATTGTCGATAAACTTTCAATGCCTCCCTTCTTTGTTCGCTGCTCGAAGACATTGGTACTATTGACTCTTTTTGCTTTCGGTGCCGTTCTGTTTCTCGCCGTTTTTGTGCTCGCTTAAATCATGGGCTTCTCCCTTCCGTATCAACACGTATCCCATACGGACAAACAGGCTGAACCAGTAAATGTGCAAAAGAATCAAGACTCCTAGAAGACCCACGAATATGGGCTGGAACATATTGTAGTACATTGGTGGGATGTAGCCAGAGGCGCACACCAGCCATGATTCGTAAATGATGGACCGCCAAACGATAAAGGGCAAAACACAAAGTCTCGTCAAAAGCCACGTGATGCACATGGCCACGAAACATATCGTGGTGGTCGTTTTCCACTTGAGGAAATTTGCGAGCTTGGAGAGATCCACGGGAATGTCGGAAATATCGTGGATGATAAATACCATGCTACCGATGTAATGAAAACGGTAGAACGAACTCCCAATGACTAGCAGATTGGTAAAGACGTGGTGAACAAACATCTCCCGAAAGTCTCCCCGGCAGGTCTCGGACCACTCGATCTTGATCGGAAGCTGCCACTTTTGTGGTTGTTGTTTGGTTTTGTTGCAATGGTGTTCGCACCGGATGGGCTGGAGCTCCACCTTCAGCGAGATCTTCAGCAAACTGATCATGGCTTCGGCGTTGTAGGCACACTGGACAAGGTAGTACCAAATCATTCCCGGCTCGACGGGCTGAAACGGAAAGTTAATGTACAACGATTTTGTGCCCATGGGCGTTGTCGCGTCGTCACCACTACCACCACCGACCAAAAACTCCGAGACCGACGACCACCAGGGCTTGTCGTGAAAGAGCCAGATCCCCACGATCGAAATCAYAGTGTGAAAACACAGACGAAACACGTATTCTCCAAACTTRTAGATTCGATCCGCGTTCGCCTTTTCTTTTTCCCAGTCCGGCCCGTGCGTCTTCCGGCAGTAGGATCGAGCGATGCTCGAAAACGCGGGCTGGATGTTGGCCTTGAGCACCCTGATGCAGAAAACCAGAACCACCAATACCAGCAGGGACGTCMAGGAAAGAACCGAGGCAAGACTGGTGGAAGACGTGGCSAATGCAAAGCGCTTCATCGAACCCATGGAGAACGGCGCCTCGTCGTCGCCCTCTACAAAGTCTTGGTAGGAAAGCAAGCCGGGCAGGTATTCGTTCGGAGTCTTTGTCATTTTGTGCGTGACAGAGAACCAGCTGGAGCTGTCCTCCGACGCCAGGTGTTCYGGAAGCAATGCGCGCCACCGAGAACACAGTCCCCCCAGATAACGATCGCACAGAGTGTCCAAAATGTTGATCGGCCAAGCTACCAGGCAGGGCGGGTAGGCACCGAAATCGATCGGTTGCGAGGCGGTATTCGTGTAAGCTTGGTATTGTTCACTCATTGTTGCGTATGTTCGAACTTCTTCCAACTCTGATSAAYGGCAATCCCTTCCCGCGTGCAACAGAATCAATGATATTTGCCGTGTTTCCAAATAGGAAGTCGTGTTTGTAGTTCAATTGGTGATTTCGTCCAAGAGCAAATTCAAGTGCWATGAGAACACTTAATTTACGTACACCGCGGTACACAGGGTACGGTGGGAGAGGGCGAACAAAACGTGTTCGGTCACGAAAAAATGATCACAATCAKTTTTTACAGAAAAACTCGTATCCTATTTTACCGAGTTGTAGTGGTACAACTTCTTCCCGCACATCGTACGTTGTACGAAGTGTACACACAGGTACTACACTAGACTCATCTTCCGCGTGCCGGCCGCACTTCGTACCGGTATGGCACTCTCGCTCGGACATGAATGACAGTGGTACGAGTTCCTRGTATGAGTACGTACAGTACGTACTGGTACTCGTACTTTTGAAGTGACGTTACGAGTTGCACTTGTGAATTCATYGATGCGCGCTAAAACCGCGCGTGATTTAGCGAACTGTTCGTCGCTGCCATTCATACGGGGGAAAGTGGGAAGAAACCAAAATATTTTTTTGTCGAAGTTCAATCACTCCGGCACGAACTCAAGACGAACAACTGGATTTTACGGTCCCGTGCGGTGAAAGGGACGTTCAGTACTACACACAGATACCAGTACGATTGATTGAAACATATCGATACGAAGTAGGAGTGCCAGCACCACATACAGTAGTACGGTACGTACTATGCCATGAAATGAATGAATGAATCTGATGTGGAACAGGGCAGCTTGGTCGGAAAAAGTCCTTCTGCAGTACTGTACAGTACCGTACTTCTACGAGCTACACTACACAGCGTGAAGGGTACGAGTACGGTAGAAGAAAGAATTTCATGCCACATCGGCTCGTTGTGTTTGGAATGGGACGATCTTGCACGGTGCTTGTGTCGACTCAACACATTATCCAACTCTTTGTAGGATAATAACAACCCCTGCATCACTACAACAAAAAARTACTATATCGATTTCAAAGGTCTMAAAGGACCAACGAATACTACTCAACAATGACACTACGATCCATCCTTGCCTTGTCCCCTCTTCTGTCGGTGTCGGGATTCACCACCATCCTTCCCGGTCGTTCCGATTCCGGTATTGCCACTATCACGAATGCGAACGGAAAYTTCCGAAACACCCRTCTGGCCGACATCGTCTCCCCCTTTGACGGAGGCGACAGCAGCTCCAGCAACGTTGCCACCGAAGACAAGCCCACGCTCGAGGGACCCCTCGATCTCACCTGGGACAACGTGGAAGCCGTCCTCGACGAGATGCGGCATTTTTTGATCCAGGACGGAGGAAACGTTGCGATCACGGAAATCGACGGACCCRTTGTCCGATTGGAGTTGCAGGGGGCGTGCGGAACCTGCCCGTCGTCGACACAAACCATGAAAATGGGTCTGGGTAAGTAGTGCAGCTCGCTGCCTGCGCAACAACGCGCCGCGTTGGATCGCATCGTTCGTTCGTTCCTTCGTTCGTTGCCTGGTCGGAACGTGTTAAGGAGTTGAGTTGTCGGGATGCGTAGACAAGTTCGGACAGGAACGAATAGGGAGTCTCTACCGCGACGAATGGATAGGTCCGAATCGATCGACTTCATCTACGATTCGCTTCACCCTCGYTTTTCGTATCCATCTATTCCATTCCGCGGRAGGCTTTTGAAGCCTACCAAATGGTTGCCCGCTCTKGTCTCGTCTCACATTTTYTTGACGCTTTTCTCATCGGMACCRACAACGACGCAACTCGAATGGTGCTATATSGYACGCGTGCGCATCGTTGACGCTCCAGAACGAGGACTGAAGGAAAAAATTCCGGAGATCCAGGAAGTCATTCAGGCCATGCCGGAAGGCCCGCCCCTCGACGAGGAACAAATCAACGTTGTGTTGGACGGCGTTCGGCCGTTCCTGACGGTCGCCGGTGGAAGCATCGAAATCGATCGCATCGAAGGGGAGGGGGGACTCCAGCCCACGATCTGGTTGGACATGCAGGGAGCCAGTGCATCGCTGAACTCGGTCAAGCTGGAGATTGCGCAGCGGTTGCAGCGACATTTCATGATGGCGGGACTTCGCGTCGATTGGGTTGGCAACCACTCGAACGGGTTCAAATAAACACAGAGTACTCCGATTTTTGGAGTCCTTTGTCACGCATTGGAACATTCTCGTATTTTTTTGATRTTCCGGACTTTTTGGATTTATGATGAAATCTATGCAATCCATGTCACTACAACGAATCTGCAGGAAACCAGCAGAAAAGATTGATGTCACACCACCTCGCTTGTCCTTTCGAATGCCGATTTGCCGTTAGGGGAGCCCATAGTCATCTGGCGACACTGAACTTCACACGATACTACATCGATTCAAACATTCAATACACGCGCACCGTCGCTTTCCTACCGATAAAAGTAGTAGATAGCGTGTTTAGTGCATAACAAATTAATCACCAAGGGCAAGATGATGCGATGTGTTTGAATGTATCTGGTAGATGGATATTTTTTTATGATCGTATTGTTTTGCCTAGTTCTGGTGATTGATGACGCCCGGAAACGCACTGTTTCTAGGGAATCGATTTGTCTTGTTGAGTGTGCGTTGTTCATGACACCAATAGTGTGTTCTTGTTACGATAAGAGCGCAATCGTAGCTCGAGTTACAAATTCAAATCGATAATCGGTTTGCGTCTTTTTTCAGTTCTACAAATTGCGTTGAGATGTTTGAACACATTCCAAACATGCTTAGACTTTCCTCAGAATGACGCCTTTGTAACAAGTTTATACCGAAGTGTAGCGCGCAACAGCTGTACAACCAAATTTGAGACTCTCGTGATTCTAAATTTGATACCACCCGAATGAATTGATCCCGAGGGGGGCACTCSTACACACAGAACACCAATTGCCGGTCTCGACGTCCATTGAGCCCATCGATGAACAGTCCTATTCGAGACGGGTGACGTTCCAGGGATCGTGTCCCAACACAAAGGCCCCCGTCACGTTAAAGGCGAACGAGACTCTCGAATCGCTCTCCGAAGGAGCATTGCGTCCGCCGATCTCTTCCTCCGCAGCGGGAACACCGTGGACGACCCACGGAGGAAACAGGACGAGGTTTCCCTCGGTCGGAGGCAGGATCACGTCGGAATCTTCGCCGTGGCTGCTGGCGGGTCGGAAATCCTCTCCGTTCGTTCCATGGATGTCGTCGGCACCGGGTCTCCGGAGGACCAAGGGCGCGCTCCCCGGTGGTACGGACGCATAGTACACACCCGATACCAAAGCTCCCTCGTGGACGTGATCGGCGTGGTATGCCCCCTTTTGGAACCATTTGAAGAAGCATCGATACAAAACGACAAATCGGTGAGTTGCAGAGCCCTATCGAAAAGCATCGTATTCTCTGTTCCGCACGGCGCATGCTTCAAAGCATGTGTTGCGTTTGCCAAGCACACCGATGTACTGTACCCACCTTTCCTCGCTGCACCGCGGCCCACATATCGATGGAAAGTTCACCGGTCCCCAGCGCCAACAGATCTGCCAACGGCTTTGCTCCGCAGACGTTCTCCAGATAGTAGGACACGATTTGCACCAGGTAGTCTTCTTGGAGACGCCTCGCACAATCGGAGCCCGCGATGGCCCGGGTTGCGAGTCTGTATCCACGATTTTTCTGGTGTTGAAAGAAGAAATCGTTGTCCGTCAGGGCCGATGGGTTGCAACGGGAAATCGAGTGTTCCTCTGTAGCAGAGCGACGCGGGCCGCTCGGCCCGGGGGCCGGCAATTCCGCTCTCGTTCGGCCGGGGGACGACGCTCGGCGCCGTCTGCGCGTCCGYGCCTTTGGCTCGTCGGCACTTTTCGGGGACGATCCCGGAACGGATGTTCCCAGGCGGATCGATCTGTAGTCATCGAATGCCGTGACGGCAGCTTTCGCCAAAGAAGCGTTGAATGCGGTGTCCACCAGACCCGTTTCGAGAAGGTTCGTTGTCAGGACGGGCGCCGCATTCCACAGGTTGCGAACCAGGTACCCGGAAGATGACGATGCTGCCATTGTTCTGCAGCGGTGTTCGT
>CAACVS010000021.1:114830-131843 GCA_900660405.1 Pseudo-nitzschia multistriata | reverse complement strand
GGTTTTGGCTAGTTTTTTTAACTGCCAAATTATGTTAAAGCTTTCTGCATTTGATTTGATAGCACTACTAGTACAAGAAGTAGTAGCACTACTAGCTAGCAGTACTAGTGTTAGCGACATTACTTCGGACTTCCAACAAACTACTACTGCACAAAGCTTGTGGCTGACTGAAACACAGAATATTCAAAGGTTGGTCTTACAAGGGTGGTGGTTTGACTAGTAAGAAAGGCTTGACTTGCTCAAGATGTTCTAGTTGGGGATTCTTGTTAACTGCTGCTACGGTACCACCAACACTGCAACTAGGGATTTTGATGAGAGCCCCCCTACGAACTTTTCTGACCAAAGCTTCCGATCAAATGTGGCTGATTGTTTGTAATGAAAAATTCAATAGATATATAACGATTACTAGCAGATGAATAATATTCTTGCTCATGATTCTTGCTAGAAGAAGATATTRCTTGGTGGATGATTCCTGTCAGAGCTCAGAGCAACCATCAGGCAGTGCTTGATATCATGTCTCTGCATTGGTTGTGGCGATACTAGTAGGCTAGGGTTTGTCGACTACTCCCAGGACAAAGTCCCCGATGCGCACTATTTTCATTGCCACCAAGGCACAGTAGAAACTAGTACGTAATGCCCAATGATTGAGGAGACAATCGTGTTGCACCACCAGCAATGGCGACGAACCCCGAAAGGAAGGGGGTACGGATCAAGGGCCGACTTTCATGGTGGTGGTGGCGGTGCGAGCACCGCTGCTGCCGAAGGCCGTTTGCGAGTGCCTGCAGTGGGCCTTCGAAAGATTCCTGCACGGCCACAGCGTGCAGAAAGGTCATGGTGCACGGTTGTTTGCATCGGAACGAACCAATCCCGTAGTTTTTTGGGAGTCGGCAGCATTCCGTGCGGCAACCGAAACGGCTGTTTCGCTGCCTTCCCCCCCGGTTCCCGCGGGCCCCCCGCCGCGCGCTGCCCGCTAGCCAAAGCCCTGCCACTCCGTGTTTTCGTCGCTGTCGTACCCGGCCACCTTTCCCAGGCACACGACCCCGTTTCGGAGCTTGGGCGTCCCCGTGTCCTTGCCCATGACGGTGGCGTCGACCTGGACGGACATGACGCACTTGCGGACGGGGGAAAGGGGGGCAGGGTGCTGGCCCTCTGCCATTGGAGCTCCGGCATCGCCGTTGCTTTCGCTTTCGTCGTTGCCGCCGGCACCGTTTTTGCTGGATCCATTGCCGTCGCTCTCGCACCGGTCTCCTGTTYGCCGGGGCCGCTCCCGTGGCGGATCGTGGTCGCTCCCACGCCACACCGACTCCAGGGCAAACCGGCCGCGGTAGGGACCCCGTCTCGATGGCGCCAGAGTAATCTTCAAAAAGTATTGGTGCTGCCGACACGAAAGCGTTGACGACGACGACGACGACGACGACGACGAATCCTTGCGATCGCCTGCAGGATCGCAGCCATCGTTGCTTGTCGTTGTCGACGGCAACGACGACGGAGAAAGGCATTCCTTCCTCTCGATTTCACCGGTCAAATCGTCGTCCAGGGAGTCTTCGATGATCCGYACGGTCGTGGAGCTGTCGGTGCAGCTGCTGCCGCCGCCGCCTTGGTTTGCGGTTTTGGTTGTGTTTCGCCGGTGGTCGGGCACCGGAATGACCAAGCGGTAGCGGTGCCCGCACTTGAGCAGGCCCATGCGCACCGCCAGGTTTTCGAACTCCACGCCGCCGCCCCCGCTTCCGCTGGTTTCTCTTTCCGGCAGCCCCCCAAAAGACACCGCCGGAGGACCCCGGTGGTTGCCGCCTCCCCGCGTCGGCAGGGAGACGCGCCCCAGCAGCGGGCCCACAAAGACCCCCTGCTCCTCCTCGACCACCACGCCGGTTCCGTCGCCCTTTCGGTCCCTGGACAGGGCGTCCTCCGCGAAGGACACCAGCTTGGCGCTCCCGCTGCGGCGTTTTGGGATGGGTGGTTCTTGTTCTGTCGTTTTCTCGGCGGCACCGTTCGCTGGGAGGGACAATGACGGTTCCATCGTGTGCGGGCCGTCCGGGGAGTGTGGATGCCTTGCTGCGGCTGTATTGGTTACTTGGTGGTGCCGGGGGTGTCCGTGTCTGTGTCGGGTTTCGGCACTCGGCTCTTCCCGGAAGCCGCCAAGTTCGTTCCGAAGATTCTGCGGTAGTACTTGTACGTAGCGTTCTCGTAGGTAGTTGTCACAAAATTTTCTGTCATTTCCACGGAATGCCTTGTGAGTGTGGAGGGGGAAAAGTAAAAGTGGAAATGCCTACGGAGTGTGGAGGGGAAAAYGTAAAYAGTGACATCGAGGGGATTCGAACCCCCGCCAATTAAGACAACGGCCTTAACGTTGCGCCTTAGACCGCTCGGCCACAATGTCGCTATTCTCRAMGCCMMAATTTCYTGTACACAAACTCACACTAAATTTCGTAGTAGTAGTTCCTAGCAGTGGTACGTACGAGAACTGTACAGTACCTGGTAGGAGAAAATCCCGCCTTGTCAATCGTTTACTCATCAAAATCTTTGCCGCAACCACCAGGAAGGTGAGGCGTATGTATGGATAGTACATGCGACGAATATGTAGAGTTACTGGAGTGCTATCTGTTCACCAACGCAAGACGACCATCNAGTACTAGTGTTAGCGACATTACTTCGGACTTCCAACAAACTACTACTGCACAAAGCTTGTGGCTGACTGAAACACAGAATATTCAAAGGTTGGTCTTACAAGGGTGGTGGTTTGACTAGTAAGAAAGGCTTGACTTGCTCAAGATGTTCTAGTTGGGGATTCTTGTTAACTGCTGCTACGGTACCACCAACACTGCAACTAGGGATTTTGATGAGAGCCCCCCTACGAACTTTTCTGACCAAAGCTTCCGATCAAATGTGGCTGATTGTTTGTAATAAAAAATTCAATAGATATATAACGATTACTAGCAGATGAATAATATTCTTGCTCATGATTCTTGCTAGAAGAAGATATTGCTTGGTGGATGATTCCTGTCAGAGCTCAGAGCAACCATCAGGCAGTGCTTGATATCATGTCTCTGCATTGGTTGTGGCGATACTAGTAGGCTAGGGTTTGTCGACTACTCCCAGGACAAAGTCCCCGATGCGCACTATTTTCATTGCCACCAAGGCACAGTAGAAACTAGTAGTGCCCAATGATTGAGGAGACAATCGTGTTGCACCACCAGCAATGGCGACGAACCTCGAAAGGAAGGGGGTACGGATCAAGGGCCGACTTTCATGGTGGTGGTGGCGGTGCGAGCACCGCTGCTGCCGAAGGCCGTTTGCGAGTGCCTGCAGTGGGCCTTCGAAAGATTCCTGCACGGCCACAGCGTGCAGAAAGGTCATGGTGCACGGTTGTTTGCATCGGAACGAACCAATCCCGTAGTTTTTTGGGAGTCGGCAGCATTCCGTGCGGCAACCGAAACGGCTGTTTCGCTGCCTTCCCCCCCGGTTCCCGCGGGCCCCCCGCCGCGCGCTGCCCGCTAGCCAAAGCCCTGCCACTCCGTGTTTTCGTCGCTGTCGTACCCGGCCACCTTTCCCAGGCACACGACCCCGTTTCGGAGCTTGGGCGTCCCCGTGTCCTTGCCCATGACGGTGGCGTCGACCTGGACGGACATGACGCACTTGCGGACGGGGGAAAGGGGGGCAGGGTGCTGGCCCTCTGCCATTGGAGCTCCGGCATCGCCGTTGCTTTCGCTTTCGTCGTTGCCGCCGGCACCGTTTTTGCTGGATCCATTGCCGTCGCTCTCGCACCGGTCTCCTGTTYGCCGGGGCCGCTCCCGTGGCGGATCGTGGTCGCTCCCACGCCACACCGACTCCAGGGCAAACCGGCCGCGGTAGGGACCCCGTCTCGATGGCGCCAGAGTAATCTTCAAAAAGTATTGGTGCTGCCGACACGAAAGCGTTGACGACGACGACGAATCCTTGCGATCGCCTGCAGGATCGCAGCCATCGTTGCTTGTCGTTGTCGACGGCAACGACGACGGAGAAAGGCATTCCTTCCTCTCGATTTCACCGGTCAAATCGTCGTCCAGGGAGTCTTCGATGATCCGCACGGTCGTGGAGCTGTCGGTGCAGCTGCTGCCGCCGCCGCCTTGGTTTGCGGTTTTGGTTGTGTTTCGCCGGTGGTCGGGCACCGGAATGACCAAGCGGTAGCGGTGCCCGCACTTGAGCAGGCCCATGCGCACCGCCAGGTTTTCGAACTCCACGCCGCCGCCCCCGCTTCCGCTGGTTTCTCTTTCCGGCAGCCCCCCAAAAGACACCGCCGGAGGACCCCGGTGGTTGCCGCCTCCCCGCGTCGGCAGGGAGACGCGCCCCAGCAGCGGGCCCACAAAGACCCCCTGCTCCTCCTCGACCACCACGCCGGTTCCGTCGCCCTTTCGGTCCCTGGACAGGGCGTCCTCCGCGAAGGACACCAGCTTGGCGCTCCCGCTGCGGCGTTTTGGGATGGGTGGTTCTTGTTCTGTCGTTTTCTCGGCGGCACCGTTCGCTGGGAGGGACAATGACGGTTCCATCGTGTGCGGGCCGTCCGGGGAGTGTGGATGCCTTGCTGCGGCTGTATTGGTTACTTGGTGGTGCCGGGGGTGTCCGTGTCTGTGTCGGGTTTCGGCACTCGGCTCTTCCCGGAAGCCGCCAAGTTCGTTCCGAAGATTCTGCGGTAGTACTTGTACGTAGCGTTCTCGTAGGTAGTTGTCACAAAATTTTCTGTCATTTCCACGGAATGCCTTGTGAGTGTGGAGGGGGAAAAGTAAAAGTGGAAATGCCTACGGAGTGTGGAGGGGAAAAYGTAAAYAGTGACATCGAGGGGATTCGAACCCCCGCCAATTAAGACAACGGCCTTAACGTTGCGCCTTAGACCGCTCGGCCACAATGTCGCTATTCTCRAMGCCMMAATTTCYTGTACACAAACTCACACTAAATTTCGTAGTAGTAGTTCCTAGCAGTGGTACGTACGAGAACTGTACAGTACCTGGTAGGAGAAAATCCCGCCTTGTCAATCGTTTACTCATCAAAATCTTTGCCGCAACCACCAGGAAGGTGAGGCGTATGTATGGATAGTACATGCGACGAATATGTAGAGTTACTGGAGTGCTATCTGTTCACCAACGCAAGACGACCATCTGCGAAATGTAAGTATGCTCTTTAGTGTCGTATAACTACGTGTTTACAATAAAGAGTGAGTGGATGTGCTGTTTGCTGTCACTCACTATTCACTCGTGATTTACTACGTGGTATTGCCTCACACCATCAACGACCAAGAAAAATAAATCATCGACGGCAAAAAGTTGTTTGTTGTTTTTCGTTGACGCCTTCCCTCGTCGCTCGCTTCGTACGTACTGGTATGTACAGGTATGTGCGGTACGGTACGTACCAATACCAATTTCGTCTTCGGACGATGGTTCTGTTTGCTCGTGGATGGTTGTTCCTGTTCCGTGGTGGCAGCGGCGTCAAATCCCGGCAACCCAACACCGCGAACAAGATCCCCTCCCCAACCACCACCACCACCACTAGCACTAGTACTAGCACCCAAACGACCACACCACACCACACCACACCACACCACACCGCACCGCTCCGCAGCACCCAACCCTTCCACCCAGCGCCGGGACAACAAGCATGACCACCACCGCCGGCGCCCATGCTTTCGTCCCCGAGGCCTACCTCGAAGGCCTCGCGCTGGAAACCTTCCTCCTGGAAACCCTCCTGAAGCGCCACCGGTGCAGCCACGGCCGGACCCTCTACTTCCGCCGCATGGAGATGGTCCTGAAGAAGCTCCTGCTCCCGGCCGGTCCCTCGGGGAAGCGCCCGCTGCTGGTGGTGGACGCCGTCCGAAGGCTGCAGGCCCTGCACGCGGAGGCGGACCGGTGCTTCCGGGAGCAGACCTTGGCCGCCGCGAGCCGGAAGCGGAAGGGGCGCCATTCCAAGGCGGACGAGCGCTGGGACCAAGGGTCCCTGCTCGCGGAGAAAAGAAGGGCCGCACAAGGGGCGCTCTCGGAGCTGGTCAGGGTCTGGACGGGGACCCTCCCCGAGGTCCTCTCCCGGATCAAGCACGCTTCGGGGGCCCTCTTCAAGGAGGCGAGCCGGGGGTTCTTTCTGCCCTTTGTGACGGTGGCCCTGGCCGCCCTCGCCCGGATACGGGCCTTTTGCGCGGAGATCGGGGCCCGGGGCCTGGCCAGGCTGCAGGAGCTCGACCCGGCACCAATATCGACACCGACATCGAATCCGAAATCGAGCGCGGCCCCGAACGTCCCAATTGCCGCGTACAGGCGCTGCATGGACCTCTTTGTCGAGCCCGGGGGCGGCGACCGCGAGCGACAACGGAGGGCGATGCTGCGAAGCGCGGGCGGTGACCCGGGAGGCCGGGCCGCCTTTGCGTCTTCCGACACGGTCGCCACCCTGAAGAGCCTGGGCCTCTCGCCACCGGGGTCTGCCGCAGCATCGGCCCGGAAAACGGCTAGCGAAGGGGACGGCGGAAAGGCCGCTTTGTCCGGCAAGGCCGGTGGCGGGGGACACGGAGAAGAGGGCGCCGAGACCCCGTGGAAGCCGTCGCCGCTGGCGGAAGACAAGGACGACGGCGAGCACGAGCACGACGACGACGACTACCACACCCTCGCGGCGGCACCGGCGCTCGCGGACGACTCCACGGGGGACGGATCGGTCGGCGGGGACGACCACCCCTCGACGCGTCCGGGAACCGGGCGGAACAGGAGCGCGGGCGCCGGCACCCACCCGGACGACGCGCTGGACCGCAACCTGTCGCTCGTCGACCGGTTTCGAACCAAGAAGAAGGGCGGGCCAGTTGGCGATCGGGGTGCTTCCGCCTCCGCAGAACAGCCGAGCCCGAAGAAGCGGGCCGCGGACCGCCCGGGCGGGGAAAGCAGGGGCAAGAAGAAACGAACCTCCAAGCAGCCGTCGAAGAAACGAAAGAAAAAGAAGGAAAAGGGCGGCGATTTCTTTGACGACATTTTTGGTTGATCGATTCGTTCGTTCGTTCGTTTCGATTGTTCGTTTCGACTGCCGATTGACGATTCCCAATCGAATCGAATCGAATCGAATCGAATCGAATCGAACCGAACCGAACCGAACCGGTACGCCGCCGACGTGGACTCCCCGGGGATCCGTTTTGCACCGATGGGCACCGCCCGGCAAGCCATTCAAGGCGGGAAAGCAAACATTGTGCTCGCTGTGCACGACAAAAACGGGAGCAGCCACCATACTCTTTCGGGTGTGCGGCATTCGATCGTTTTGTAGGACACTGCACTCGATCCGAACGAAATGGAATGGAATGGAATCACCTGCTAGCCTCAGCTGCTAGCCCCAATACGGTAGATTGCAAGCCCGGGCGACGCGAGAGAAAAAGCCCTGTATACGGATGCAGCCACAAAGGTTGTGAAGGATTGCATTCTCGTTCCCGGCCCGAAAGCAAACAACTATGTACAATAGTCGATAGCCACAATAATAGGTATAATGAGGTTTAATGCGATACGTGTGCGGCGGTACTATTGGTGCAAGGCAGGAACCGCCCGCCGACGCCGTAATGTAGAATCTTGCTGCCGTGGGTGTCGGGTGGGTTCGACACGGCATGCAGGAACGATTGTGCAAACAGAAACGCAGCCGAGCCAGTCCATCTCGCGTCCGGAACAAGCCACCGGCTCCTCCTTTTGTCTTTCTCAGTTGAGATTCGGCGCCATCATCATGAATCCGAGCATGCCGCAGATGGCGATCGACTCGAGGACTCCTTCCGCGGCAACAAGGTCTTTCCAAACGTTCACCTGCTTCGTTCCGGCGCGGTTCTCGGAGGAGGCTGCGTCCCTGGGAGTGGGCAGGTCCATGGCGATGAGCCCGTTGTCCAGGAGAATTCCGTCCAGCCCCACATCGGTGTCGATGCCCTCGTCGAAGCTCCCCTCGTCCGGGAACAGGTACGACTCCGGCATGTCGTTCTGGAGCCGCTCGAGCTGCATGGTAAGCTCCGTTTCCAGGAAGCGTTCCTTGATGAGATCGGGGGTCGTGGAATCCCCCAGCGCGACGTTTTGGACCCGGTGGGCGTGGATTTCTTCGAGAATCCAAGGCACGAGGCGTTGTGCAAGAGAAATCGGCAGCAGAAGCAGCAGACGTGAGACGTGCTTTCGTTCCGACACAATGCGGCGATCGGTCTTTTTATCCCGCCCGTAACATGACTTACCGTCCCTGCATTGCTTGATTTCCTCGAACGAATATTTCCCAAAGTTGGAGGCACAATCCTCCGCCAGATCGATGTCGACGTCGAGGTCGCGGAAAGGATTGTTCCCGTCGAAACGACTCGATGGCGCAGGAGCTTGCCGGTGGATCAAAAAGCCGAGAGTTGCATCCGGAGCTACAAAAACCAAGGCCAGGGCCAGGATTCCTTTGTGGTTGTTCATCGTGTCGCTAGTAGGCTGCGTCGTGCGTTGCGCAGATTTCTCTGGTTCTGTTTGTTTTTCTTTCGTTTCTCGTGTGTTCGATTCTCGAAAATCTTTTTTTTGTGGGAACGGCAATGACCAACAGCCCGTTGTGGCTGGCGACCGGTGTCAGCAGGAGATCTTGGCTTGCTTCTCCCCGGTCGAACCTACCGAAGAAAGGTGCCCGCCGCATGCGGAATCGAATCAAGACGCAGCGAAGAGAAGCGGCGCGACGCGAGCAGTCACCAATACAGTACGTACGCAATTGGTCGATCGTGCAATATGGCACGAAGTACTGTCCGGCATCGTGCGATACGATTGATCACTTTCCCACCGTACTGATTTGAGGAAAACTCAAACCGACAAGAACACCGCAATCATTCGAAAATCACGGCCCAGTCGTGGGCGTTCCCATCAAATGCACGACTCACAACGAATAGTATTCTCGGATGAACAAGGTGAGCACCAAAGCACAAGTACGGTAGTTACTACCTACTACGAGTACTAGTAGTAGTAATTGTAGTATTCCCTTTGGTACCGGCATGAAGAATTTTTTTATTGTATCGACATTTCAAAGACAACAGCAAAGTACTAGTATATTGCACAGCACAGCACAGCACAACAATAAAATGTGAACCGATGGAAGTCCTTATTCTTTTCTATTGATTACTAGTGACAAGCAAATGGCTTCCCCTGAATCAACCAGTCTTCTTCGATCTCGGACAAGGCTCCAATAAGGCCGATGGACAAGAATATGAATGAGTATATCAGAAGAAAATAGGAACGTGTGGAAAGACAAGAGCGATCAGGCAGCAAGAGAGCAATGTTTTTTGACTTTCGATTCAAAATTGCTGGAAGTGTCAAAGATAGTGGCACGCTGGTCAAAGCCCCAATCAGTGCGACTAAATCCTTGAAGAAGGGAATCGCATTCGAAACAGTGTAAGAAGAAAGCGAAACTACTAGAGTGATGCCGAACCAGCGAACGGCGGGGCGGCGATTGCCCAACCAGGGSAGCATCGATGTTCCTCGGACCGACGATCCTKCCGTYAGAGAGTGATCCAACGAGGCACAGAGCGCCTGGCTGTTGATGGCATAGCTCACTGCCACGTGAAACCACAAAAGCAACCCAGCCATCTTTCTCCCCCARCCATCGGGAATGGAATCGAACAGAAACGAGGGAGGGTCCGGCCCGGCCAACAGCACAACCAMGACATAGGCCGAGCCATAGGTGAACAAGGATCCTGCGAGGACCCTGGAAGCYTCGTCGCGATGCTTGAGCTCGTGGCGGATGTTCAAAAAGAGTTTTTGCGATCCTACGGCAAAGCCGATTCCGGCYAGAGACGAAAACTTCCCCCATATGCCATCATCATCCTCGTTGCCCTCGTCGTCTTGTAGCAGGCTTCGCGTCTCCGGAACATCTGTGGCGTAGTTCTCCGTGCTGCTTTTGCGCCGATGGTGAAAGAGGCATTGGATAATTACTATAAGAAGTGCCAACAGAGAGGCCAGTGAAACAGAACGGCCCAGGTTGGCCATGGTTCGAAACTGGCAGAGACCAAACATCAGTATACTGGCAATTGCTCCCGCTGTAGGAAGACAGAGAATATCCTCGCCAATGAATGCCGCAACGGATCGGCTCATGACGAGTATGTAGTCCCCCAACACCAAAAACAAGTTAACGTAATACAGAATCTTGACGAGGGCTGTGTAGGTGCGAGCAGCGAGAGTGTTGTCGGGTGAAAACAAGGCAGCTGTGATATTAATGAGGTCCGATGTTTGTTTGTCGTTATCTCTGTTGCTTGTGTGGATCCATATAGCACCAGCTGCTGCAGTTTCTGAGTCAACTTCGCCATCGTGCGGGGTCATTTCGTCTTGGAATGAGCCTTCCGAAAATTCCGCGTCCTCGCCATCATGTTTGGGTTCGTCGTGATTTTCGATGATCACGACATCTTCTTCCTCGTCGAAGATGCTTTCCTGGACGACGGCTACACCTGTATCCAGTTGTCGATGCTGCTGCGGCAATCCCTGATAGGACTGTTTCTTATTTGAAAATCTCTTTCGAATAGTTCTTACATTTGAATCTCCTGTCGCGGCGCTGTTCGCCGTTGCCGCAAGCTCCACTTCCATTGCGTCGGTGCAGACATCCGTCCCGTTACGTTCAGTTCCGTCATCTGCCTCCAGTTTCAAGGCCAGCACCGAAAGCAAGTTACCCGCGTAGAAATTAATGGGGCAGTTGACCACCAGAAAGGTCAATCCAGCCGCCCAACCCAGGACTTTGATTTCATTTGGCAATCCCAGTATGCCAACGCCCATACAGTCCGCAGTCAACAATGCAATCCCTTGCCACAATACTAGTTTATCTTGATCTACCTGGTCATCTGTATTGTCGTTTCTGCCAACACTACTACTGCTATTAGATACACCGACGACAGCTGCGGATTCGAGAGCCTCTCTGTTGCTATTGCTTTGCGAAGATGTTGAATCGGGGAAAACCGAGTCGGCAGTCACCATACTCGGCATCGCCAATTATTATCTATTACGGTATCGCAACAAGAGTGTGTACCGCAGTATCGAATAGAGTCTGAATTCCAAGTACAAAAGCGATGCAGAGATAAAGCGATGTACGAGCCTTCTTCTCTCAAACTAGCAAGCAGCGTGCTCTATTACACTCCTCACATGACACAATGGTACAGTGCACCGATATGTATGTCCCTGTTCCCAATTGTTTTCATGAAACAATGCGAGGAATTTCTTTGAAATTACTTCATCATTTGTCGTTTCTCTGTTTCATTGATGAAGCTGTACCGGCCGGTACGAGTACGTACTGGTACTGGTACTGGTACTGGTACTCTGTTCTGTACGTAACAAGGTTACGTATGGTTCATACCTCCGCCATCATTCTCGTTAGAAGAACGAGCAGCTATGTACGTACATATTGTTGTACGCTACGGTATGTACGTGCGAGTAATGCGCGAAAGGGAATGACCTCCACCGTGCTGTGTTGTGGATAGATTGTGGAGGTTCTTGCAGTAAATTCGTGCTACGTGCGTACTGTACAATACAACATCATTCGTACCGTATGGGTCTTTTTCTGAAAAAGACTTTCTTCTTGCGTACCGGCCTTTTCATAAATAATCAACAACAACTAATGCGTTACATTACTGTACGTTTCATGAATAGTATTCGCTTATGACTGTTGTCAAATATGCCCTTCAGAATCTCGATAGAAGACGATTGAACAAACTGTACGATCCTCCGAGTGAAGTACGTACCGTACAGTAACGTAAATGGAAAAAAATAATAAATACCTCCCGCAGGTGCGAAAATAAACACTCACGATCATCATCTATCCCCAAGAGTACGAAGTTGTTGTATTGGTCTTTGAATGGAGGTACAGCGGGATCTGCCTTCTGGGATACTCTAAACAAGAGAAACTAAYACCTTTGCACCATAGAGTAAGCGCAAAGACTGAAAAACAGATTCAAATACAACAGCAAGAGCACAGCAATGATTGTCCGAAAACTAAGCCCATCGAGATTGTTTCTTCTGCTAGTAGCCGCAATTGGGACGGGCACGGCATCGGCTTACGACTGGACGTGCAACCTATATTGTTATAACAAAGGAGTCTGTCGGCATGGACACGGGAAGTTTGGTGCTTATGCTGGGATTGATTCGGAAATAGACGACCTTCCGTTCGAACAGGAATTGCACGAGAACGGAATGTACTGCACCTGCCCCAAAGGTTACACGGGATTGCAATGCGAAATCAAATTCGTCACATGCGGAAGAGACAGCCACACTTGCTTTAATGGGAGCGCCTGTGTCAAAGAACGATCTACGGACACCGGAGAGGCCTTTTACCGATGCGCGTGTGACGCCGAGGGAAGCATAATGGATGCGCCTTACGCAGGAAAGTACTGTGAACACATCGCCACCGTCTTTTGTGACGGGGGCGGCGATGGGTTCGAGCACGGGTCGGCATTTTGCACTAACGGCGGAAGGTGTAGGCAGCAACAGACCGACGACCCCGACTTGGATTTTGCGTAAGTCTGGCCTCTAGATCTGGCTCTGGTATTTTGTTTCTGTTCTTTTTGGACGACTGGTTCGATCGCAATAGTTGCTCTTGCGCAACGGCTGCGCGCTTCAAACAGTCGAGTCGCTCACAACGCTCGCTCCGTTTGCTTGTTCTCGTACCCSTGACACCACAGAAACTCTGGTTGCGACTGTCCAGAGGGGTGGGAAGGACGCCACTGCGAGATAAAAACAGTAACCAGCGTCAGCACAGTCGCTGAAGACATAGTGCACGAGATGAAAGAATTCCTCAGCGCGGGAGAGATTGCTGGTATTGTCATTGGCTTTTGTRTAGGAATTTCTCTGCTCATTTGTTTCAGAAAGCAGAGGTTCTTCTTCAAAACCGGTTTCAGGAAAAGCCACCGAGGAAGGGGACGAACCAATCGACGGCACGGGCGGAAACAACAAGAGATGACAATGTATTCCGATAATAGAGGAGATATAATTTAATGGAAGTGCACAGAATCAAATTCAGTCGGATAGCAGCAACGGGATACGGACTCGCTTACCAAGTGTACGGGAATAAATATAGGACTTGTGGGTGAGAACGGGTCTTGGATTTTTCGGATTGATTTTGCTTCAACTCAATAGCAATTTTGACATCGCTTCTAGTTGTCGTCAATTCGCACTGTTTTGCAGCACGAATGGTATATAGATTGAACATGTACTAATAAAAGTAAAGCTGATTTTCATAACTGAGCTTTGTTATAACTTCTCATAAGACCATTGCACAATATCGTGAGGTGAATAGCATGCAGARCTGCTAACGTCGTCCATGAGTCTTACTGTTTACGAAGAAGTTCAGAAACATCATCATTATAGTACTGTATTGCAGTCCTTTCTTTTATGTGAAAAAGGCAACAGAAACGGTAATGTTGTCGGTCGAACCCCTCTTCAAGGCCTCTTCCACCAAATATTTTGCCACCAATTCTTTCTCTGCTATCCGATCTAGAACAAAGTCGACCGCCTCCTGATCCTTTATAACATCCCACAAACCATCGCACGCCAAACTTTTGGAATAAAATACCAATATAATACATTGAGCATTGGACACGAGAACGAGAACGCGTCCATCCGGAATCGAAACGTGAATCAGAAAGGAAAACGAAGCACAGCTCATCAGTCAGCATCGGGCAAGAAGTATTTTGTCTGGAGTGTAAATCTGAAATGTAAATCTGTGTATGTATGTCATCGTGTTGAAAAATGACTCACATTATGAATGATACGTCTGTCTCAGGTGCTACCGTGATGCTGTTTTCAGATGTGTATGGTTTTGCAATGACCTAAAGYAGCAAAAAAGAATGGTTTGAAGAATTTACCAAGATGAGAAGTTCAATCAAGTCAATACGCTTCCCCGTCCGTCGCTCGCTCTTTCATTTCGTTCTGTCTCGGACTCACGTATTCTTTCATACAATGATCTCCCAGGGACCTGGTTACGGCCAAAATCCCAAGAACCCTTCCCTTGAAAATAAAACCCCCGCTGTCTTCRATCCGTCGGACTTCCTCCGGATCGTCTGTTCTATGGTCTTTTGTAAGCCGGTGGGCCTTTTTCCCGTGCCCCAAAACAATTCTAGCGTCGCCGACATTCGCCGCATAAATGGTCCACACGTTTTCCGGATTGCTTTCGCTGATTTTGCCATGGTGTTGGTTTTGATCGGTGTCGCCGGTATTTGTTTTGTACATGTTGTTGCATCCCCTTGTAACTAGACACATCGCTACGGTAGCGCCCGAACTCATCAACCCCATCGTCTTCGAGTGAATATCGGTTATCAGAAAGGCCCGTTCCAATCGTGCCGGTATGCTGTCGCCATGCGTTGTTGTGCGTTTTTCTCTGCCACCGGTGCTGGTACTGGCGCTGCTACCAGATCCCGCGACCACGTTTTCCGGCGGATCTATTTGAAGTTCCGCAGAAACGTGAAACAGGAGTGCGTCCTCGAGGAACTCAACAATGTCGCGCCCTCCGTGTCCGTCCGCCACGGCCAGCATGGCCATGTTTGCGTCGGGGCAGCCCCAGGTTCCGGACGGAGCGTAAATGCTGCAATCCTCGAAGGACGACCGCCGCGACGGATTCATTTCCTCGCAGGTGGAGACCAGACAAATAGGAGGAGGGATGCCATCGTTGGTCTCGGRGTGGTCGTGGTAGGGATTCAGTCGCACCGAAGACGACGGCATGCTCGCCTTCGTGGAAGGAGGCGAATCTTGCTGTTTGGAGCGAGAATGAGACTGTTGAGCCGATGGTGTCGATGTGAAAGACGATCCGGGAGCTTGCGGTTCTTTCTTAGGTGGATTTCCTGGCATGTGCTCGAGACCTGGATCATTCTGGAGGGCTGTTCTTTCCTTGTTCGAAGTGGATGGCATCATGGTATTTGCCTTTGCCCTTGTGCTTGCATCAACCTTTGTATATGTCTCCTTGTTCGAGTTCGCTTTTCTTTTGAAGATGATAGTGATGGTTTGAACGGTGTTTCAGATGGAACTATGCACCAAATTGGACCTACATAAAGCTTGTCGGTTTCGGGCCCGTCTCGACATATTTCCTTCAAAATTCAAAACCCCTCCGAGAACGGATAGCGAGTTCGTATCGTGAGCTAAGGCCCCCCATAATGGCAAGTTATTGGCAATTCCCGTACAAACACCAGTAGAAAAATTTAGCTCATTTTTACAGGTAAATCCCGTTATTTTAACCGTCAGTGAAATAAAAACAGTTAAAAATTGTCATTTCGCTAGCTGTCTTACCGAATGGCTAGACACTGGCACAGTTTCTCCAGAGAAATACCCTACATCCCTTCATCCAGTTATCCATTTTCAGAGTGAGATTGGTTGGCACCACGTGTTCGCCGGTCACATTTCACTCCAGTGGTTTACTGATCTTGATCTTCTTCATTCCAGCTCTTACGCTTGAGTGACTTGAGTCTCCGCAAACAAAACAGATCACTTGAGTCTCTGCAACACCAGTAAYGCATCTGCATGTCAGCTCCTTGAGTCTCTGCAAACAACGCAAATAACTTGAATACAGAGATCCACACTGCAAGCCGGTTCCTTGAGTATCCCCAAACGCAAACGCGTCCGCACGCTGGTCCCTTTAGTATCCGCAAACATAACATCCATTTGCTTGAGTATCAAAGAAGCATCACACAATGGTTCCTTGAGTATCAAAGCCTCCACACGCAGGTCCCTTGAGTATGAGACAGTTAATTGCCATTTTGCTTGAGTATCCGCAAACACAAGAACGACTGTTTGCTTGAGTATTGAAGTGTCACACGCCGGTTCCTTGAGTATCGAAGCCTCCACACGACGGTTCCTTGAGTATCAAACAAGCCTCCACACTCCAGTTCCTTGAGTATCTGCAAACGCAAACACAAATTGCTTGAGTATGAGACAGTTAATCGCTGTTTTGCTTGAGTATCAAAGCGTCCGCACGCCAGTTCCTTGAGTATGAAGCRTCCGCTTGCCAGTCCCTTAAGTATGAATGAACACTTGTGGATGAGTATAAATGAACACTTACGGATGCCTTGTTTTGCTTGCGGATGAGGTAATTTGATGTGTTTGCTTGTATTTTTGTTGGTGGAGGTGTGGCATTGGTGGATGGAGGTATTTCCAGTACTGATTTGCTGTAGAAAATACATACATACATTACGTAGGTTTTGTAACACAGTACTGTAATGTACAGGGTACATGCGCATGGCAGGCACACCAGCCGGCCCTGGAGGTTCGGAATTGCCAAAAATTTGCCATTATGGGGCCTGTACTTAGTAGCTCTAGTACATACCGTACACAGAGGATTGCACACATTGGCATACTATCTTCAAGAATGAAGCAATCTGCACTAAAGTAGTACTGTAAATAGTRAATATAACGTTTTGGTGTTTATGGTGATTTGTGGGAATTACTTCCTTCGTCCATCAATGAATGTCCAGTTTGCACCTACCGCTTCTTCTTGTGAAATACAGCAGTAAGCTGAATATTGAATACCATTAGGGCAATTTGAATGGTTCTTTTTCATTTTATTGATCTTCATAGCACTATTTAAATGCATTATGCCTTTCAATGTCATACCAGTAATAATAAAGTTATTAGCCTTYAAACAGAGGTTTTTTGGCACATGAATGTGATTTTACTAGCCAATAGTTGGTGYGTTCTGGTCACCACCATTTTGTTCAGTAGGTGCACATGATAGCTATGTACTTTCAAGCCTGTAATTCTTCCCAGTATGGAGAAGTTTCATGTATTGGTCATTCTTGTTTCTTAAAAGAGGTGCATCATTCCATGGTCAATATATTGTTTCCTTTGTTAATTGACTCTTCTTGCTTTACTACTACTAATTTCATGGTGTGTGTAGTAAAATTAATATTTATTCAAGCACATGTTCATTTCTAGTCTCTTGTACTGATTATACATATTCTACACAGTYATTTCTTAAATTCAACCATAAAGTAAAGAGGGGACAATCATTGTACYATGGACAGCAAAAGAAAAAAGTTGCACTGGACGGTCATAGATTCTGGTYRACACAGGAKGWWST
>CAACVS010000021.1:89628-110445 GCA_900660405.1 Pseudo-nitzschia multistriata | reverse complement strand
GGCGGTATGGGCGGAGCAATGGGTGGGGGCGGTATGGGTATGAGTTTTTAAATTCGATTGCGAGTACACTAGATCTTTTATCCATTCGTGACTTTAGAAGTCACTAGCGCAGGAGGCCAAGGCATAGGTCGTGGTGGTTGGTCGATCGTTTGATAGTTTGTTGTCGGAAGGCCAAGATGCGTGTTATGCGCAGTGCCACTAAATTGCCGGTGGCTTGTCTGGATCAAAGACGAGCAATTCCATGGATGGATTCAATGGCCAGTATTCGCGAATGTAGCCCAAAGATTCCCCGAATAAGAGATTGGAGTCTTGACTACAAAAGAACAGCTCTGGTTAATAGTTTTATATCAAAGTTCTCCTTCGCTGATTTGTGTGTTCCAAGTCAGTATTCACTTAAATTAATACATTTTATTTTACTGTTCTCGTATTGTTGGTAGCCCCCAGTACATTGTCTTCAAAAGAAACTTTCAGATAAATCGGCTACGGAGAAGTTTGTTGTCGTTGTCATTCCGCGGTGCTTCTCGTTTGTGTTGTTGCTGGATCGGTCGCCAGTATGCAAGTCCGTCCACAAGAAAAAGCATGGATACTATGAATAGATACCGGTATGGCACTGAAAGAAATGGTATTGTGGAAGCAAAAAGAGATCAGCTGACAGCGAGAGAAATTGCAGAAATGCACACCAAATTAATTTGAGTTCAAATACACGTAGTTTCCATAGCAGTTTGAACTGCCATAGCACGAATGTCAGGAAAATGGCCACATGCAGTGGATCCAAATTTCACATCCATGAGCGTGCGGAGGAAAAAGCCGCGCCAAATAGATCTATACTGTAGTAACAATAACAATTGTAATCAGCACGGTGCAAGAAATTGAAAAAACACAGAGCAACCAAATTGAGCTTCACTAAGTTTTAGATCCGAAAGAATTAAAAAAACGTATTGTAACATAACTCCTTCCCACAAAGCGATTTTCTTTGTTGTTTTATTTCATAAATCCATCCGTTCCGAATTCATACCATATTGCTAGTTACGGTAGACCTCCATCAATATTCCAGTTTCTAGGTCTTGGAATGAAAGTAAGCTGCCTTCATCCATTACCGTAATGGTCGACGCAACCACGACTTGAAATAGATTTTTATTTTGTGCCCCGAGAACATCACATAGTATTCCGTGTCAGCTCAGAAGTGAATCAACTAAGCCAGAGACTTTTTTGTGCCATCTAAACAACCGATTTTAGATTACCTCGGCGCTGCGAAAGTGATGCAACAACCCTTGCGCCTTCGGTCTTTTCTGAATGATTCMTTCGGTTTCCAATACGCAATCGGAGATTCAACCAGTGTCCCCCTTGCGACGAATTCGGAGTGATGCACGGCGATTTTTGGAAACGCGATCGCCGTTTTTGACTTTGTTTCCGTCCTTGGTTCTCTTTTTCTGTGTCTCCTTCTTCCTATCGAAGTTTCCCGCCTTTTCCTCTTTTGCACCGATGTCATTGCCACCCTTTCCGTCGTTCTTCCAAAAGTCGTTTGCGGCCTTGATGACTTGTGCCCGTATCTCGCGAAAATTGTTTGTCGCCGCCAGGGTCTGCCCCCCCTCTGAGCGAAGGGCAAAACCGCTGACGGGACGCCAGCGACCGTCCGGCAACCGACGGACCATGTGGTTCGCCGGAAGCGGAGCAAGCGTGTTYGACAACAGCAAGGGGAACCGACTGTCCCCGGATTGAACGCCCACGACGGTGGCCCTCCGCAGGGACGACGGATCCCCGTGCGTCCCCATTACGTCGTAGAATTCGACCTCGTCGCCCACCCGGAGCGGCGGTTTTCGGCTTTCCTGCCTCGTYTCGGAAGAGCCGGGCAAGCTCTCGTCGCAGCTGCTGGCGTTGTCGCAATCGGAATCGCAATCGGAATCGATGTCGCTGCCCGCGGCGTGTGCGTCTGCACCGCTGTTCTGGCTGTTGCTRTCGGAATCCTGCGTCACGGGAACCGGAGGGAATGCTTCCGCCGTCGCTCTAGCGGCGCGCTCCTCTTTTTCTCKCGCTCGGCGCTCTTCGGTCCTGGTCCTTACTTTCTCCCATATTTTCCGAATGGCGAGTTCCTCGATTTTCAGATCCAACAAGTTCTTTTTAAAGTCGGGAGAGATTGCTTTGATGAAACCCTGAAGACGCTTTTCGTTTTCCAAATCGGTGCTTTTGGACAACGGAATCCACCTCGAAGAGGCAACTTCTTGGTGATGCGAGGTGTATCTATAGGTGGCCCCGATGTATTGAATCCGAATCTTGTTCCTCGTTTTGCTGCTGCTCGTGTTTTTGTTCTTGAGAAGGATTCTTGCCTCGGAACTGTTCTTTCCGGATAGGATTGCTGGGTAAAACACATCGGCCTTCCTTTTCTTGGATTCACGGTACCACCCAATGCCGTCCAAATCGTCAATCCTGTCGGCCATGTCCAATTTCAGTTCTTCCTCTACGGTCATTCGTGCCTGCTTTTCGATCCACTCCGGATCCGTTCGTCGCTGTGCCCGGGGACGCACGGCTTTCGTCTCGTCRTCCTTGCCGGAGTTTCGTTTCGCCTTTCCTTCCCTCGCCGCTTGATGGTTTTGTTTCCGTTTGCGCCCTCCCGCGGATTCCTTCTTCGTTCCCGCGTTCGCATTGTTGCGTCGTTCGGAAAGCATCTGTTCCAGCGAGAGGATCGGCCTCGGCTCTGGGCGTTTTTTCTCCGGTTTCTTCGGCCTGGCAAATACCGGTGGCTGGAGCAGAAAGTCCATGTCCGAATCGTCGTCCGAATCGTCGCCAAGGGAAACGGGCATGATTGAGGATGAACAAGAAAAGCTAGTTACGGTAGGGAAGTGGTTGCTGTTTCCGAGTTGTGGCGGGGGAGCGCTTCGTTGCGCATTTCCACGATGTGCTTGACAGTGCTCCAATTCACTGAACAGATGAAAAAAATGCCATCAGTCGATTGTTTACGATACAAAACAGCATTTGGTTTCAACAGTAGTAATGCGCGATCGTGACGAAGCCAGCGAAGCGAGTAGGATTTACCAGTACAGGTAAATGAATTCGTACGTAATCGCACCTACTGTACGGTACGTACC
Organism: Pseudo-nitzschia multistriata; assembly: GCA_900660405.1. Lineage (NCBI taxonomy): Eukaryota > Bacillariophyta > Bacillariophyceae > Bacillariales > Bacillariaceae > Pseudo-nitzschia > Pseudo-nitzschia multistriata. Next base: position 107,362 of record CAACVS010000021.1, on the reverse strand, counting down.
GTACAGTACGATACTCGTCGAAGTGAACTTGTGTCTTGTTTGCTGATTTCCGGTGCCATCGGTTCAGAAACCTTTCTCGTGCATTGTTTACTGTAAGTCGGTGCGTAATGGTGGTACACAGGCCAGGGCAGGTAGGGGTGACCCCTGCTTGTACGTACGGAACGGTACTTGTACCGTTAAAAAACTAGTTTCGATTGTTAAGGATCTGCTAAGAGATGTTCAAAAAAAGGATAAAAAATGATGCTACTAGTAGTAACAGTAATATAATACAGTAATGCTGCTGTACTAGCTCATGGGAATCAATACCATTTGAGATAATCATGATAGCTGACTTGATCGCGTTCATAGCGATCACCATCCGTTGGCAATCAAAAGGAGTTTCCACTATTTTTTCTCTAAAAAGCTGGGACTATCTACTCTACTACTTCTAGTAGGATGGCTGGCATTCAAGAGACCGTTGACGGACTCGTCGAAAGAATTTCCATACGAGTTTTCGTCATCACTGCAATGAACAACGCATTACTACAGAGTGAGCTCAATTGAACGTTTCAAGTCCAGCAAGCCAAGTGCACAGGGGGAGCAAGAACATTAAACTTTCTTTTTTTAAAAATACGCATTGTTCACGTTTGAACGTTGACAGATCAGACAACCACTTGAGAGTCTTGGTTGGCTTGTAGTCGTTGCCTTCGGAACCGATGCAAAAATCTGAGGCATATAGAAGTAACAATCTTTTTAAAAACTACTAATTAGAATTAAAGAGTCATCTTCGCCAAAAGCAATCCCATCTCGTCTAGATACCATCGGTCAAGGTCTGGAATTCGTTTGTCATTTCGTCAATAATCTTGTTGTACGTAGCATTGATAGTTTCGACGGGTTCTCGGGGCATGACATACTTCGTATCAACAACCTTTTGGATGATAGGCGCCAACGCAGTTCGAATGTGTGCGTAAGTGATCTTGGAGTCAGCAGGACTATCGGCGATCGCCTTCTGAGACAAGTTGTAGAAGGTGATGATGACCTTGAGCATGCCAACGGTCTTGACCAAAGGACAGGTGTAATCGAATTCAGTGAAGGCATTTTGTGCCAAGAAATCTTCACGGATGAGCTTGGCAACTTCCATGACAACCTTTTGATCTTCAGAGAGCGATTCCTTTCCAACCAACTGGACAATTTCCTGCAAGTTATCTTCTTGCTGAAGGATATTCATGGCAGTCTCACGGAGAGTCGAGTATTGTTCGTCCATACCATTGAAGAAAGGCTCCAAAACTTGCATGTACTTCGAGTACGAAATAAGCCAGTTAAGCGATGGGAAATGCTTACGTTGAGCAAGCTTCTTGTCTAGACCCCAGAAAACTTGAACAATGGACAACGTAGCAGCAGTAACGGGATCTGAGAAATCTCCACCTGGAGGAGAGACAGCTCCAACAACGGAAACAGTACCTTCGCGATCTGGTGATCCCAAACACTTGACACGTCCAGCACGTTCGTAGAAAGCAGCAAGACGGGCACCCAAATAGGCGGGGTAACCGGAATCGGCAGGCATCTCTCCAAGACGACCGGAAATCTCACGAAGGGCTTCGGCCCAACGAGAGGTCGAGTCAGCCATCATTGACACATTCATGCCTTGATCACGGAAATATTCGGCAAGAGTGATACCGGTGTAAATCGAGGCCTCACGGGCGGCCACGGGCATGTTGGATGTGTTGGCAACCAATGCGGTACGTTTCATGATACCAACTTCTCTCTCGGATCCATCAGGATCAGTGACAGTCATTGTAAGTTCAGGGAAATCAGCAAGCACTTCAGCCATCTCGTTACCACGTTCACCGCAACCAACGTAAATAATAGCATCGGAGTTGGAAAACTTGGAGAGAGATTGACTAATGACGGTCTTTCCGCAACCGAAGGCACCAGGCACGGCGCATGTTCCTCCCAAGACAGATGGGAACAATGCATCAATAACACGAAGACCGGTGATAAGAGGTGCGTTACCGGGAAGCTTCTCGGCAATGGGACGAGGACGACGAACGGGCCAGAAGTGACTGAGGGTCAACTTGTGGGTGACGTTTGTGGATTCGTTGTAGACTTCCATGACAACATCGTCGACAACGAAGGTTTCTTTTCCATCGGTTCCAGTGGTGAAAATCTTAGACACGGTACCATAGATATTGGGAGGACACAAAATCTTGTGCTGATCAATAATTTCATTCTCGTAAACAGTTCCCACAAGATCTCCTCCAGAAATGGGTTGCCCTTCCTTGATTGATCCAGGGGTGAAAGTCCATCGCTTTTCCCGGCTCAGACATGGCACATCCACACCCTTTGGAACGTAGACATCCCCGCTCTCTTTCCAAATGCTTTCAAGGGGACGCTGAATACCATCGAAAATACTTTCCATGATACCGGGACCGAGTTCGACAGAAAGGGGTTGCTTCTTTCGGAGGACGGGGTCACCAACGGTCAAACCCGATGTGTCCTCATAAACCTGGATGGAGGCGGTGTCTCCTTCGAGTTTAATGATTTCTCCGACAAGCTTTTGGTGACCAACACGCATAAGCTCGTACATGGCAGCACCGCTCATTCCCTCGGCGACGACCAGAGGACCCGACACCTTGAAGATGTATCCATAGTCGGCTTCCTTCTCTTCGTTACCGTAATATCCAGACATAATAGTATATTATACGATTAAAATTCTATTATCGTGAATTGCAGTTTTAAAAAAGCGAACATTAGTTACAGTTGGCTGATTCGTATTTGCTCCGAAACCGATATTTTTCAATTTGGTCATCGTTCCACCAGAGAGAGGGAAACGTAGTTTCAARATAGTCGGAGGCTTTCCGAGTGCTTGACGTATTCGTTTCCCATCGTCGTCAGGTTATACTTTGTTGTCGACATCCTCCGACATGTTGATACTAGTACTTACGGCTGATTAGTTATTGTTCAGGTCAATTGTGATGATCGATGCTAACGTGTTGTCCGAGACCTTGAAATCTTTTCATGAAGGGCGACTCGATGCAAGGCAACATCAGTACTACTATTTCAACGTGCCAGGGTGTAATAGTTGCGAGTCGATATTCAGGCGAAGTGCAGGTCAAGATTCCCGAGAGATTAGCGGAGAAGGAATAAACGGTTAGATTTTGCATGCAGGTGCGCGCATGCTAGCTCTGGGCGATAAAAAGTTGATCGTCCTACGGCACGTACTACGTACAGTACTTCGTGCAATACGGCACGGAGCAGTAAAGCTTCGCTTCGCCGTGATCTCCATTGAACGCTATGTACGGTACTACGGTACCGCTCGGGAGGGGGTCGTCTAGTCTACTACCGTCGAAATGAGCACTACCCGTATCGTACCGTACTATGGTCTACGGTACGTAGTATCGTTTTACTGTACCTGATTACGAGTATCGTRMGKACGGGTACGCGTACTTACTGTAGGGAGTAAAGTACTAATCGAGTTTCGAATCCAACGATATTGATATTACGATACATACTACAGTACGGTACATACGGTCTTCTCCCACGGCCTAGTACGTAAGGTCCTGTACTACTGTATGTACTATCGGAGCTTACGAACATGCTGTCCGCTGTCCGCATTCCGCATGGTATTGTACCTGGTACGTAGTACGGTATGAATTATGAATATGAATATGAAATAGTCTGTGGCCTCCAATTCTTTGACATCTCGGGTGTAAGAAAAATCCGTCGTGATGCATAATTGAGAGAGTTGAGAGCACTCCAGTACATGGAGTTATTCAGCTCCATGACGTGATGAATCGACGAATCGACGGAAGACTGGACAACTCTACCGAAGGATGGCTTCATGCAGCAACGAAGAAACCCAAAGGTTGCGATCCTTTAGCCAAACCGTGAAGGACCAAGGTTACGAMGGTGTCGATTTGTTCGAAAAAATAGCAACCCGGACCGTGGAAATCAAAGAAAGCCAACGAACAAATAGATGCCTACGCTGTTGGCACGACAAGATCACCCGCTGCATCTGTTCATTCATTCCAGTCCTTCAAGAAAATGACTTGGAGCTTCCCATCAAAGTGATTGTCTTGATGCACTATAAAGAATATCTCTCGGCTGGAAACGACGCCAAGTTAATGCTAGCTCTCTTGCCCGACGGCGCTGAGCAAGACGAGCAATTCCAGAGATCCCAGCTGTGCATTTTTGGGAGAATGGGCGACTGGGAAAAATTCGAAGCAGAATGTTCCTTGGATCCTCACCACACTCTGCTCCTTTGGCCTGCAGAAAAGGCCTTGACCGTGGAGGGTTTCCTATCGAAATTGCCAGAAAATTCTCCCTGGCGACAGCGTACCAAAAGCAAGCCAAATGAGAATGAAAATGACAATATCAATACATGTAATGAGGATTCATATGCTAGCTTGCCTCCTTTGCGGGTAGTTGTTTTAGACGGCGTTTATTCCCAAGCACGATCAATGTTTAAGACTATCAAAAAACGATTCGCAGCATCTGGTATTCCTATTCCTCCCCATGTCGCACTCCATCCAAAGACTTTGTCGGTCTACCACCGTGCTCAAAAGAATTATGCCAAAAGCAGCGCCGTAACAGTCCGGAATTCAAGCGACCCAGATGCACTCCATATTTGCTCTGTTGAAGCCTTCGCCCTGTTGATGAAAGAGCTAGGAGAGTCCGAGTCAACGACACAGGCCCTCGTGAAGGCTGTGGAAATCAACAACCTAGCTCTTGTTCACGATGTCCAAGTACGCCCACCATYGCCTAGCAAAGCAGGACAGTAGCGATAACGAAACTCTAGGGCGCAAGAAGATTGAAAGCAGACAACACCCAGAAAAGTGAGTCGCTGTTAATGCGATTAATTCCGAGGGTCCTGGTTTGCAACTGCGTTCTACTTGTTCCAGACCAAAACTTCAGAGGGTGTTTTTCTAGAAACGATGGGATAATAAGATCCACGTCTTCTAATGAAAGATGATCAAATAGAATTGGCATGACAAATGATTCCTTAATTATTTTTGAAATTACAGTAATATTTATGCAGATCTGTTACAAGTGTAAAATAGATGGATTCCTTCCTTCCATTAATCAAGTCTTATCAAGGGAACACATATAGACATGCAGAAATTAAATCATGCAGTTTGGCATAATGAGGCGCAAATGGTAGTTCCCAGCAGTTTCATGCCGAATTGCGGTGCTAAGTCCTTCTATTTATCTGGGGGATCCAACCACAAATGGAGACGACGTCATCCCTGCTGCAGGAGGAGGCCCGATGAGACCAACGATTCCCGATCCACGACGCGCCTGCTGTGACTGTGATGTTGGTGCGGTGTTGGAACTTATCGTCATTCGACTCTGCTGAAGCATCAATTGATCCAACTCACCGATTCTGGCCGCAAATCCGTCCACATAACCTTCCAATATTTTGCGGTCGTCGGCACCAATATTGACTTCCATCAGCAACGTTTCAGCAAGCAAACCAGCGGATCGATAACAAGATCTTGCGCCATCGTATTGCCCAAGTAAATGCTTTACGGCCCCATCGCGCCCCGAAGCAAGGGCATGATTGTAAATGAGTTCTTCGACACTCGTCGTGCTGCCAGTTTGCTGATGTCCTGCATTCTCTCCAACATCGCTACTTCCACTACCAACTAGCTTGGAAATCTCCGCATTCGCAGCATCTGCCCTCTCTAGTACTCCACTGAATTGAGAGCACAACCAATTCGATGTAATTTCGCAGCGCTGCTTCAACTTTGGTACATCGGAACCAATTTTATTGTTGGGATTGCTCAAATTCATTTGTGCAAGCTGAGCTTCGATATCCTTTAGATCTTTTGTTACGCGTTGTGCCGCTCCAACGGCTCCCTTAAGCATCTTCAGTGACTTCAAGTAACAAGCTAGGGCTTCACTAAAACGATTACGAATAGTTTGGGGACTAACCTTTGTCGTAGAAGACTTTTTCATGCTTGAAACGCTCGTACCTCGGTTGTATACAGATGGGTTCGACCGGGATGGCAGCGAAACTGATGGAGCGTCTGGACTGATAGCAAAGGGCATTTCTTCCTCTTCCTCCTCACTCACATCAGCCGAGATAGTTCTTTCGGTAGAAGTACACGTGGATGATCTTCTTCGTGCGGGAGCCATGATCTCCGTGGAACTCGAGTTATCGGTAGAAACATCGTACATTTTATCTGTACTATTCGTACTTCCAGTGCATGATATAGGCTCTTCTTCCACTCCCTCCATCAATGCCGTGGACAAAAGAGAGGATCCCTCTTCGTTCGTTTTGAAGACAAGGCGCATTCCCAGGTAGGCTCGGCTGTCTCCAAGATGTGCAACACTAACGGCTCGACGCCCGACATCCTCGGCAGTGGCAAGCATCTTATTGGCCGCAGCAATATCGTCCACAACCTTGGTCATTCTCGTAGTATGATTGAGTTGTTGGTGTTGTACAGTATGCGAGGAAGGTGCGTTATTGTTTCCGACAGTGACACCAAAGCCAATCGTTGCCCGACCCACCATGCCCAAAAGCAACTTTCCAGTTCCTGGACTGGTGCTGAGCATTCCTTTCGAGGAGCGAGCGCGATGTTCTGTAATTTCATTGTTTCGATGAAGGTTCTGCTGTGAACCAGTGGCATAGAAGTGTTGGGACGAAGTCGGAGATTTTGTGTGTTCGACCATGACGAATCCACTGTCATCATTGCTCGAAACTTGAGATTGCGAAACGCTATTTCCGTTTGCTGCTCCTGCAGCGTAGTACCCTGCAGTGGATTGGTGCTGTGTTTGTTGTCGATGTCGTTGTGGCTGTGGATGCTGCTCTTCAGCATTTTGGGTCGTAGGAGAAGGTAGAGGGGCTGGAATCCTACTGTTTAAATACAATATCCCAGTCGACGATGGTGGGCTAGATTGCAAAGGGGCCAATCGATTTCGATTGTTTGGCTGTTGGTAAAATGTTTGTGGCCGACCACTTAGTTGTGGATTGGCACTGTTATTGCCCATACTTATCGAGTTTGGAATGAAATTTGATGTCGCCTGATATCCAATGTTTGGAGAAATTTTACTAGGCGGTAACGGTTGTTGATGTTTTTGGTGCGGATGCATCGTTCTTGTTGCATTTGTACTCACTACTGAAGTCGCATTAACAGTATTTGTTGGTGCCACTTCCTGTTGATTGCGTTCTGCGGTGGTTTCGACCGTCATTAGACTGTCTGACGAAGTAGGATTGGTTCCACTGTGATCGTTTTCATGTATTGTTCCAAGATCTTTTGTGGCGATGCGATTGATTCCTCCGACAATTCCACCCCCGATTGTTTTGCTGTTGCTGCCTCCTTTTGTGATGCTGCTGTTGGTGTTAACACCACCTTCGTAGTCCCCAGTGGCCACTCCTCCGCACCCAAGAGCCACAAAAGCGTCACATGCCTCAAAGAATTCTTTAAAACCAGCACGGCTCAGTGGATTTCGGTTGAGTAAGATCCGGAGTAAGTTCACGCAGGCCTTACTAACTCGAACATCATGGGGCAATCGGACTGCCTTCCGCTGGATGTTCCTCAGCAAGTCAATATGATTCTCTCCGTTGAAGGGGGGTCGCCCAGCAATCATCTCAAAGAGAACTGTCCCTACACTCCACAAATCTGCCTTTGCATCGTACCTGTTTMATGGAAGAGAAATGTGATGTTGAACAATTAGAGGGATTGCCCTTACGCGTGATGCTGAAACTTACGAAGGAACGGATCGAATCAGTTTTCCACTTACCGATGGTGTTGCAAAATTTCTGGCGCCATATACAAAGGTGATCCGCACAAAGTTTCCGCCAATGAGGCTGTTTGTAAATGCCTCGCAAAGCCAAAATCTGCAATCTTGAGAGAAAACCCCTGGTTCGGGTCGTCGTGGATGCTTTCGGAACAACTAGTAGCAGCGTTTTCGAGGGGAGGGTTGTCCACCAGTTCTTCTGGTGGAATGCGGCCAGTCAGCAACAAGTTTTGCGGTTTGATGTCCCTGTGAATCAGTTCCTGGCCCCACAAAAAACGCAAGCCGCTGGCAAGGTCCCGCATCAGTCGTCGGGTAAAACGCTCTGACAGGCGTCCCTTTTGGCGGGACCGAATCAGGTGCTGTACATCCCCGCCACCGCAGTACTCTAGGATTAAATAAAAGTGACGGTCAGTCTTTTGAACATCGTGCATGCAAACAATATTCGGATGTCGGTAGGTTCGTAATATAGAAATCTCGATTTCAAGATTCTGAAGTACTTTTTTGGTGAGCTTTTCAGAGGTTCGGGCAATAGCTTTGATGGCTACCGCCCGGGGAGGCTCTTTGTCTTGCCGCTGTGTAGTGGAAGAATCACAAGAAGAATCATTTTCGTCGTCATCACTCATCGTTTGCGGCTGCTCTTGTTGCGACTCCTTTTTTTGCTCGACCCGTATTCCCTTGTAAACAGTCGCAAAGGACCCGGAGCCCAGTCTTTGTTGCAAAGCGTATCCCGCCACTACTTTTACCCTCTGCTGCTGCAGCTGCTGCAAATCTTGAGAGTAGCTCATCGTTGAGTACTTGTGCAAGTGCTTTATTTGTTGGTGCAATGGGTTTGTTTTCGGCAGTATGGATATGCGATATCACGAGCAGAAGATGCCTTCGATTCAGTTTAGTTCCGTTTTGCTGAGTCGTGTGTCAAGTGGTGGAAAGTTGATAATATCCTTGTCGTTTCTTATTCAGTATTGTAATATTATGAGTGCATGCAATGTATTCGACCTATAGAATCTAGATTTGATCCTGAAATCTATTACAACGGTTGGTGTCAGTACAAGAATATTCTCAAATCAATTCCGCTCCATTCCCACGAAATCTTGACGAAGGAAGAGGAATGATGAATTGCTTGATGCTTTATCTGCTTTCGATAAGAAGGAAGGTCTCTTGATAAAGTGTAATGCAAACTTTATTAGGATGCCTTGCAAGGAGATGACGAAGAGTAAGAATCTTCAAGATTAATAGAACATTATTCCTTCCAAGGAATTTGAAAGATGTTCGTCAGTATGTGGAAGACGCACGGGATGTCGTAAGTAATAAAAAATATTGTTGAATTTGATGCTCAGACAGAAAAAAGATTGAACTTGATGATGTTGCATGACAACTTCGAAACACAAAAAGGCAAAGTGATGCGGCGATGCTTGCGCAGCAACAGAAAAGAACTCCGAAAAGGTTCGTACTTCGACTTGCACTTTGCTCGCGCCTATGGTAGGAACTAATCGCTCTTGTCTGCGCTAAAAACTATTCGGAGTGCGCACGTTTGGTGGACGTACAATTTTGGCGCGGAAGGCGTTGAAGTCAATAAAAAGTCTGACAGGTTTCGATGATTCTTCGATTGCTCTAATAAGAACCAAACTCAATGATGTCAAAATTCATTAACAGGATTGATAGGAGTACGAACCTCCAAAACCGACACGTCGACCGGAAATAGACACCATGATTCGTTCTTCATAAGTAGAAGTACTGTATTGATCGGAGTCATACCATATTCATGGTAGCATAAAGTAGCATGTTTGAAAAAAATACAGGAAAAATACTTCTATGAAGTAGAAGTACTACTGTACTTCTATGTAAAACTTTCTTCTATTCTACCGGTACTTAAATTAAGTACGGTACTTCGAATACGATATCTACGTACAGTAATTCAGTACGAAGAACTGTGATTTTCAACGAAGTACTTCGTATTGTACTTGTTTCACGCAAGCTACGTACCGMTACAGAATAACTTGTACCGTACGGTACTTCTACATTGATAAATCACAACACAGCAATTCAGTACGTACAGTACAGTACTTTTTTACAATACAGTACTACAGTACAGTATCATGATTCGTTCTGTTCGTTCATGACTTACAGTATGTTATGTACGAGTAGGTACGTATCCTACGCTTTCGTAGTTCCACGTTTCCCGCAATTTCACAAAACTTGAAAAATTCTGAATTCCTAGAATTAGAATTTTTCGTTTTCGAGAACAGACAGTTTTGTGGCATCCTCCATCTATCTCGTACGCCTTACGGTACCGGAGGACGGTACAAACATCAGGCTCATCTCGAACTCATACCATACCCAAGTACCGAATGTATTGCGGAATAATATGGGATAAGTAAGAAGATCATGACTTGCAACATGTTGCAATTTGGGGCGATATCGGTAGGCCACGGAGAAAAGCAYGGAAGGAAGAAATGACACCTAGCACGATATATGCCAAACTAGATCATGCCTTGTTCAGCTCCCATCCATGTGTGTTCTTCCGTGCCTCATCAAAACAACCTACCGGYACCAAATTTTGGGTTCATGAAGCAAAGGGATTTTTCTCAACAAGAACATCAACTTTTACTCTTCTCTGTTGACGAAACCTTGGCCTTCTTGGGCGACTACCTGTCATTCGTCACTGTTGTCATCATTATTCTCCACTTCACTGCGGAATAACAAGCCAGTTTCGTCACATCCGTCGTCTTTAGATGAAGCACAATCGACCCAATCTTGTCCCAACCACAAGAATTGGAAGAGGGGAAGCCAGTTCTTCTTGTTGGTTGCAAGCACCTTGGGATTTCCAACACTAATCAAGAGAGATTTTGCATGCGTAATGGCCAGATTGAACCACTTCTTGTTGGCAACAAAGCCAACAAGATTATACTTGAGATCATGAGTAAGCAAGTTGTTCTGGGATCTGACTGTAGAAATTATAATCACTCAACACTCCTGGCCCTGAAAGGTCTCCACTGAACCTGTTCATTAAAAATCTTACAGAAATATTATATTTTACTTCAGGAACTACTACTAGAAGAGGCACTATATGGCCMGAACAATAGCTTTGCTGGGTGGGAAGAATGCTCCTACTAGTTGCTCCTCTGAGGGGCAGTGCATCCCTCTGAGGATATGGAGATGCAACCAGGGTTTTCTTTTGCTGGTTTTAAAAGAAGTTGGTTAATTTGGTTTGTAGTGAACAGAAAAGAGTGACAGAAGGAGCCAAGGAAGTATCTGGCACTGCAGGCTTTTGGAGTTGGCGTCAAAGACCAGCAAATCTTGGGTGACACTGTCCGGTGRTTGTTTACTACTATGAGTCAAAGGTGAAAAATACTGWKTGATAGGGCTTGTGATGGAGGTGGATGCAAACAATGCATTGCTGACACTTGCATAAATAGTTTTCTTGTTGAATGAGTGGTAGTCCATGAGCAAGGGAATAGTAGTACTAGGTGCATTAGATATGCATGTTTCCATATCCTCTGGGAATAAGTGAGCACGAGAGGGACATGTCTGTGGTTTGAGAGCAAAGAGATTACAGACTTTTGTTGTCATCCTCTGTCAATACTGTGGTTGTTTCTGAGAAAGAGTGTAGCCATGGAGGTCTTTATTTCTCTGTTCCCACAATGATATGTAAGAAGTAAGGAAGAATTCCACAAGATAACCCCCCAGCACAAGTGGGGAGTGAGAACTGGAATGAAGGTCAACAAGGTAAGGTGCCCCACAAATAAATGGAGCCATCCAATCTCTGCAACAAGCATGCAGAGCCAGTACTTAGGACATTTGTGAGTCCCTGGAACTATACCCATAGTGCTAGAGTCAGTACTAGTACAGAGGACCAAATGTGAGGAGTCCCCGTGACTGGAACAACATATATAGTAGGATTTTGGGCCTTGTGGACTGCATGGACCTACACCCTATATAGTACTATATACTATGCATAATACTACATAACTATGGGATTATTGAAAATTCCTATTCTTGAGGACAACACTTTCCAGCAGAACCAGAACAGAACTGAGAGTAACACATCAACCAGAAGTTCTGTTCTAAATCTGCTCAGTAGAATCACTACTAGAGTCTACAGGGAATCAAAGCAGCAGAAAGCAGCTTCTACTCCCTTACAACACAGGAAAGTGTGTGGAAGGAGACCTAGCTTACATATCAGGATAATTCATTATAATTCAGTTTACACACCATTCCAATCTATCAGTGCACATTMTTTTGTGCAATCTCACTCTGGAAATGAATAACTGGTGGATGGAGAGATACATGATATATATCTGGGGAAACTGTGCCAGCATCCAGCCATTCAGTAAGACAGATGGCAAGCGTGTCAATAGCAATTGGTCTGAAGCCTAGGGTGGCCATCTGCCTGTTGTCTCAATGAGGCAGGTTGTAGTCTGATGCTGCCATCTCTGAATCTTCAGGAGATGGGCAAAGACAACAAGTGTCATGCCTTTGGTAGTTCCACTGTTTGAGGATGGTGACAGTGGTGGGCAGAATATGATTGCAGCATTTGGTGACCAGAGAATTCCTGGAGATGTGATTGGTRGCAGTGCTCAGGGAGTTCCAGGCAATATCAGCAAGGACATGTAATGGCCACTGGTGGTTCCTATCTGCCAAGTATGCATGATAACAGGGTAACAGACAAAACTCAGTGACAGCTCTCGTGCATTGGCTTGTTACTTACTAGCAAGATTGAATCTGAATGACTTCTGGGCATGAAGGTAGTAAAACTAGTGTGATGAAATTAGGTGTTGTCATCTGAGCTTGAAAGGTGAGGAGCTGGTGTTGCTATGGATCAATGGAGCATAAGAGGGCAGGCCATGTGTGTGGGGGGKTTTTATGTAGAGGCTTGCTGATGGTGTTGGGAAATAGGTAGGCACTTGCTGGATCATATTGAAAACCTTCAGTCTTCTTGGTTGTCCAAGTGAAAATGAGACGTGCTTACCAGGGGGATATTTTCCAGAGAAAGSAGTTGCTCAAATGGGTCCAATCYGAGTCACAACAATAGGATGGGACAGCCATTGTTCTGGATGTAGTGAAGTCCAAATACAATGATCATTAGACAGATAAGCACTCCATACACCATGGATAGCATGAGGAGGATCCCCATTGCCAAGTCAATGAGCTGTGTTAAGAATCCTGTTTGTGATATGACCATGGGATATGCTGGTCAGGAGTTTAGTAAAAGTATTCCAGCTTGTTTGTTCAGGATTTGGCTGATATGGATATGTAGTGGAAGGATGGTAGAATTCCAAACATTGGTGGGAGAAGAGACTATGAGATAGTGTGTTTGTACCAGGAAGATACAATACACTGAGCCACTGAATCTTGAGATAAATTTGGACCAAATTAATCTGGTGGAATGTACGTAGGTTAGCTTTAGAAATCTTGAGTATAGTTGAACCTGTTCATAAATTGAAATACAATACTAGAGAAACAATGCAGGAAAAGTAACTTAGTGGCGTGTTCTCAGGAATATTGAAAGCCAGAAAACAAGCAATCACTAGGTTCCTTTGATACCAGATTTGGGAATGGATTGAATTTGATATTCCTAACTTACCAACTTTGATACTGTGAATATCAGATAATCTTAATGCAGATCAAATCTTTAGCAAGACTTGAGTGTCTTGTGTAGGGAGTTATTGCAATGTCTTCTTGATTGATCTTGGGCCTCAAATTGTTTACTACTAGTAGATCTTTAAAAATATTGAACAACCACCATCACCTCTTCAGGATTAAACTACTAGGAAGGGGAATTCCCTTCTCTTGTATTTTCTCCATCAATGCGATGAAACATGATTGGGAAATCTTGCTTGGGCAAATGTTCCCATTTGGACATGTTCTTGTGTGTAGTGGAATAATCCCTGCAAGGAATGAGTTTATTGTGATAAGACATCTCACACTATGCAGGAATTTTTCCAAGTTACTGCTTTGACATCTTTTTCAGTTGWCATGACCATCAACTGTTTCATTGAGATTGGTGCACAGATATTTCCATGATGCAGAGTACGGAAGGACGTACAGGTAAAAGTAAATCACACCCTTTCAACACAATCATAACTGACATTAAGTCTTTGACAAAATGATGTCTGGAATTCCAAAAGCACATCCAGTAGCTCCTCTTGTATGACTGGGCAATAGTATCACAATATCTCCCCTGAGGACAGAAGGTTAACCCTTCCCCAGCCCAGAAATGTACAGCAGTTTGAAAAATCTTCCTCTTCTCTCTACAGCAACATTTTCCATATCAAATAGATCCATGTCTTCCTAGGCTTGTAATTCACTTGTCCATAACATGTTCTGCCAAACAAGTAATCAAACTTCTTTTTCCCAAAATCATCAAGGTACAAAAATGGTGGTTCTAGTGCTTCTTCAATTTCCTTCATTTCCAACAATCTTCTTACACCCCTGCTTGGTACTGTGAAGCCCTGTAGATTGTTGTAAATTTTACTATTACTGCCAGCATGTTGTGGTGGCTGGACAACACTATGTTTTGATATGTGCTTTATTTTGTTTTGAGTCTGGCACTTCTTTTTGCAAGGGGGTTTGGGCTTGAGTGCCTTGTACAAATCAGCATCTACAGATCACACAAAATAGGTTGTGTGCAATCAAAAACCAAGTAGGTTGCCCTCCTGAAAAGAATTCAAACCCAAACGTCATCTTTGCATGGTAGAAAGCAATTTGCRTTGCTTGGAACACTAGTTGGACTTTTGCCGTTTGGTTTGATTTGGATTGAAGCTGTCCTTATGAGTTGGTTCTTGTGCAACCCTCTCAATTCTATATTATCAAGTGCTTCCCCTCCAATAAGTGGATGCTTGTGATGACTTTGTATTTGCTATTTTCACCTTAAGTATTTATGTTATAATCTTTGACCATGCTGTTGTTGGTACTAGTTTTGTTGAGTTTTAATTTGAATTGGAGTTTCACATTCTTCATTCATTGGCACCACACCGTGCTTTGTATCTTTATGAATACCACAGAATATGGGAATGTTTGGAATGGTGATGCCATGCTTGTTTGTGAGGAGCACTTGGAGTGCAAACTGCCAAGTAGTTSTGCTCAATTCACTTATCAGATTGTTTGTCATACAAGCATGGTATGACAGTAGGAATCCACACAATGAATATGTACATGGAATAGTATATGTGTTTCCTACTGTTGCATTTTTAGTTGCATTTTGATTTAATACCCCCACTGTACTGGAGCAAGCAACCAATACAACAACAACTAATGCAACTGCTGAGTTGATGGGACGTCACTCGTTTGTTTGCTGCAAACATCTGTGGGTTTTAAAAAAAGAGAGAATAAAGAGTACATACACAAGTACATACAAGAAGTTATAGTTGGAAATAGTGCATGACAGGACCAAAACTGGTAAGAAATTGACAGGGGTCTACAAATTGACAGGGGTCTACAACAAGCCCAATAGCAGTAGTATTTTTGCAAGAGATACGTACGTACTGTATTGAAAGCATACGTACGTACTGTAATGGAAGCATACAAACATACGATGCTTGATCGGAATGGAGGGACATACCATTCCTACCTACATATCATAGAGTACTGTTCATRCATATATATCATACAATCCATGGTACTGAGAGGTCTAAGAATTATGAGGTACGATTTGAGAACACCTTACGAAGAACAAAGATGTCACGAGTCTGGAATAGGAGAATCCTCACGTACATTCAGTACCAGATCTACACAAAGATCTAATCAGAACTTTGGAATTCTTGTGAACACACTCGGTAATCTTCATGATAATCTTAATCTTATAATTCAATTTCATACACACCTAAAACACTAAATAAGAGTACACATATTTCGTGCAATTTTAGAAAAAAATAAAAAGCTGTCACTTAGTTCCATGTAGAAGTAAAAAAAAACAAAAAGAAACTACTTTATTTTGATTTTACATGGAAATTCAGAGTGGTTTGCGGCTCACTTTTTCTTTTTGAAAATTTTAATTGGCAAACCAGCAATTGATATCTGTACACTGTTAATAAGGTGGAATAAAATCAAAATCAAAGTCAATTCCAAGAACAGATTTCTCTGTAATGAAACACTTACTACTGGGCCCTGAGGTGCTACACTGCACCAACTGGACCAACAACTTCTGGTCCAGCTGATGATCCAACTGCTGCGTACAGAACTTCCAAGACCTGTAAAGGAATATTGTAAGTAGCTCCTCCTCTTGAGTCATCGCTGCAAGACAAGAAAAGACTATTGGTGTTGGGGTTGGGGTTGGGGTTGCTCTTGTCCTTCCTAATGCTGTGTCCTTGATTATAATCTCATCTTCTAGTTCCTTCCATCCAGCTTGCCCTAAAATAGCAGCAGATAATCTAACTAGTGTAGATTATCATGTTGCTTACATCAGTGCAGTGTCAATTTTTTCAAGTTCTTTCAGYGTATTGTTTAAAATATAAATATCCATGATTCTGCTCTGTACTAGGTTGTGTGCTGTTGGGCACTCCAGAATGGAGCAGAAACCCACAACAAGCTGCAAAAGCTGCTAGCAAATCTCCATTGTTCTCCCAGGACTGCTGTCAACTACAGGCACCAGAAGAAAGCTTAACAATTGCATCAGGCACATATTTCTCAAACTGGACAGCATCCATTCCAGCAGTCTCGTTGTGATTCACTGTTCTTGCCCCTTTGCTTGTCACACTTATGCTCTTTGTGTTTTGAACACTGTTAACAAACATCTCCTGGATCTGATTTTTTCTTCTTCTGTTGCAGTTGATTTTGGTTGGAAATTGGGGGAAGGCATTACTGACAGCATTACTTGTACCAACAACCAGTGTGATTCTTGAGTTGCTCATGTTTGTACAATCAGCACAACAACCAATTGTTTTATCAGCAGATCCATAGGTATTAGATGCCTGGGCCCCTGTCTGACTCCCATTGCCATCAAGCATAAGACCAGAATTGTCCAAATTAATGATTTGATTGAGTTGTCCAGGGAAGAAAACAAGCTTTCCGTCAACAAATTCCTTCTCATGCTTGATTCTTGCAAATCCTTCCAAGTGTGGTGAACTAAGTATTAATGTCACTCTTTGCTCCACTTTAGTATTCCCTTTTGTTACAGTAATAAGATGTATCTTAAGTACAGAGTGTCAAAATCATTGACCAAGAAGCAAGGGCCTGGTAGCAAGCACTGCTTCAGTATTGATATCAGTCCGTTTCTGTGAGGAATACGTTCTTTTTCTTTGTACTATGTGAGGAGGGCTACAAACAAAGAAATGTCACCAAACAAAGACTCCCACAATAGGCTCAGGAAGAAAGCTCCTCCTGCCATGCCTAGGCAGTACACCCAAAAGACTATCCTTCTTAATATAACAAGTAACCGTTTCAGCCTTTCAGTGGATTCACCTGCCAAACAATACTAGCAACAGAAGCACATTGCTTTTTGGGAAAAATTTTCTTGTTCATTCTCCACCTWCTTTGTGGTCACAAGATAGGCTTCATCTCTTGCATGTCACTTGTTGACTATCTTACCATGTAGTACTTGTTTTGGGGTGGTGTGTGGGGGATCATTCAGTAGAACTGGAGCCATTCTTCCAGCTGATTCTTTTTCTTGGTGTTGCTTGTGGTTTTAGCAATGACTGCCACCGCATCAGCACTCTGTTAGGTCAAATCTGATATGTGTTGCTACACAGGATTAGTGGTTGAATACTTGTAAGCAACATAGTTAGGGGGCCTTTGGTAATCTTGTCCACGCACCTCTGCACTCTTGTTCTTTGCAATTGCCTACTAAAGGCCTCTTCCTCACTAAACAAAGGMAAAATCATAGCCCTCTTCACAAGAGTGCATGGATCCCCAGGCTTTCTTGAATCACGGAGCCCTTTGTCAGCAGCAAGCCATGTACAGGGACAGACTGCAATATTGCATCAATATTGCACAGATTCAACTGCAACCATTGCTGTTGGTGCCATTACTGTTGTGGTTGCTGTTGTGGTTGCTGTTGTGGTTGCTGTTGTGGTTGCTG
>CAACVS010000021.1:45320-87151 GCA_900660405.1 Pseudo-nitzschia multistriata | reverse complement strand
GTATGCTTGGCAGAGTGATTCCGACTGAACCATTTATACATGTATGCTTGGCAGAGTGATTCCGACTGAACCATTTATACATTTTTAATCCTAGTATATTCATACACGAATATTGATATTTTCCACTACTAGGACCTGCAGGACCCTCCAACTCCCCCATACGGTTAGCAGTCTTTTTAAAATGGCTTTCAATTCATGTACCTACTATCATACTTAAGTGTCTGCTGGGGACCAAGTTATAGCTGTTGGAGTGAGTTGACCCTTAGTTAACTCTCTACATATATTTTGTATGGTGCGTCAATTTTGGGTCATCTAATTACTGTGTAATGACTACTTTGACTAAGCAATTTGCATATGTTTGAGGCCAAAATTGTCAGTTGAGCACGTGCACAAAACTATTTGGTCAGGATTAAAATTCAACACTAGTACCAAGCATGTGCATCTTCTTGTACATTTTAGTCAAAGTAGTCACTACACGCAAAAATAAGGGCCTGGAATCTATGACTGGTGCATACATTTGCTAGCCAAGCCTACTAGTACTATACAATATTGCTGTTGATAGATAAGAACCAAATTACTACTAGTAGAACTACTACTGGGAAAGTAGTGGGCAAAACAGAGGAAGGACAGACTGTTTGAATTTTTTAGGGACTGGACTGTTTCCACAAATTGGAYGGAGGACACCAGATTATTCTACTAGAATTACACCAGTACATGTGAAGTTTGAAATTCAGAGAGTGATTGGAAGTGTTCCTGTGTATGGGGTCTTTCAAGTGCATTTTTGGTTCTTGCAGTATTAGTAGTGCTTAGCATGCAGTAAAATAATTCTACTACTTCAGTAATTGAGAAAAATTGCAAGAACTACTAGTACAAATGGAACATGAGTTTTTCTGTTGTTGATGGGAAAAAATCCATTGTACACCCCTCTAAATTAGTATGACCCCTGTTCGTAGTAGATACCATTTTTCATACTGTATGGTTCGTCTTGTGACAGGGTTCTTCGTTATTTGTTGACCCCTGGTTTTATGACCACCCATGCCTTACCTCCTCCTAGAAATGGATTGTAGTAAGTCTGAAAAATGCATCAGGTCTCATGGCCAGACTGAAGGCGACATTTGTCTAGAAATTAAAAAAAAAAAAAAAATCTTAATATTATATTTAACCTCGTGAACTAGAAGAGGCACTATATGGCCAGAACCATAGCTTTCATTAGAAAGAATGCTTCCAGATGCTCCGAGGGGCGGCGCCTCCCTCCGAGGAGGTTTTGTGGAGGCGCGACCAAGTTTCATGCACACTGATAGGCCAAAGGCTGAACTCAGAGGACACAAAAGCAGGTGGTTCACAGTTTGGATGGATGAGAACCATGCCAATATCATTTCAAAAGTCACTGCCAAGCCTGTAGGTTAGGGGTGCTCAATCCCCAACCTGTAGGCCAGCAYTGATGCAGTGATCAAGGAAATTTGTGCCAAGCACACTGCCAAGCCAAGTAAGGCAAGACTTCCCACCACAGTGGGCGAGGACACATGGAGTCAAAAAGAAAAAAATCAAAAAAAGAAAAGCCAAAAAGAAAAAGAAAAAAGGAAACGTCACACTTCTTTCACCAAATTGAAGCTGCTCCCACMCAAAGAAGCAGCTGTGTGAGTATCTTCTGGAAGAAGAAACTGATAATAATTCCAATAACCCTKATACCCCTGGTCAGGAGGTCAAATACTGGGGGTGTTGCTAGTTCTGTCCCTAACAAAGGACAGGAACAGCAACAATCGTGGGGGTGTTGCTGTTGCTTTCCGGCGCGGAGGTCGGAAACAACAGCAATCATGACCGGAAAGCACTGGGACTTCCGGTCCTTGAGAACTGGGGATGGTGGATCCAGCTGAGGCAAAGCAGCTGGAGTAACTGGGGTTGGTGACATTGCATTCCGGCACGAATGTYGGAACCAACAACAACTTGACCGGAAAGTTTGTCCGGTCCGTAAAATACTGGAACTGATACTAGAACTGCATGGAGATGCTGGGGAATCTTCTTTACAAACTGAGTATGATGTAGCATATACTCCAAGYGTTGTTCTTCAAMGGAATAGTCTTGGTTGAATACTGGGGGCTGGGGTTGGTGTTGTTGCATTCTGGCACGAATGCCGGAAACAACAACAATCGTGACCGGGAAACACTGCTGTTGAAAACTGTTGGTGCTTCCKGTCCTTTAGAACTGGGGATGGAGCCAGCTGAGACAATGGTACTCAACTGGGGGGATTAGGACTGGAGATGGTGTTATTGCTTTCCTGCACGGATGCCGGAAACAATAACAACAACAACAACGTCGTGACCGGAATCTTCTTCCGGTCTGTAAAATAATGGAACTGCAAGGAGATGCTGGGAAATCTTCTGTAAACACTGAGTATGATGTAGCATAAACTCCAGGCGTTGTTCTTCAAAGGAGTAGTCTTGGTTGAATACTGGGGGATGGGGTTGGTGTTATTGCTTTCCGGCACGGATGCCGGAAACAATAACAACAACGTCGTGACCGGAATCTTCGTCTGGTCCGTAAAATACTGGAAATGGAACTGCATGGAGATGCTGGGGGATCTTCTTTAAACTGAGTATGAGATAGCATATACTCCAGGCCTGTTCTTCACAAGGTCTTGGTTGAATACTGGKGGCTGGGGTTGGTGTTGTTGCTTTCCGACACGAATGCCGGAAACAATAACAACAACGTCATGAAYGGAATCTTCATCCGGTCCAGAAATACTGGAACTGCATGGAGATGCTGGGGAGTCTTCCTTGAAACTGAGTATGATGTAGCATATACTCGCGAGGTCTTGGTTGAATACTGGGGGATGGGGTTGGTGTTATTGCTTTCCGACAYGAATGCCGGAAACAATAACAACAACGTCGTGACCGGAATCTTCTTCCGGTCCGTAAATTACTGGAACTGCATGGAGATGCTGGGGAATCTTCTTGAAACTGAGTATGATGTATGATAAAGCATATACTCCAGGCTTGTTCTTCGCTATGATGTCTTGGCTGAATACTGGGGGCTGGGGTTGGTGTTGTTGCATTCCGGCACGAATGCCGGAGACAACACTTCCGGAGGAACAGGATATGAATCCAGCTGGGGCAAACTATCACCAGCTGGGGGATATCGATATACTGGGATATYGATATACTTGGAATAGGCTTGGTTACATTGCTTGGATCCTTGTTGAATGGAGCCAAGGAGGAGGATTCTCCCCTTCAGAAGGGGATGTCACCATGGTGGATTCGGAAGCCAGAAGGAACGTGTCAGGTAGGAATGTACGTAGGAATCAGGAGGAATCAGTAGGAAATCTAGGGGATAATTTTCATAAGCGAAGTGTAATTTCGTGCGTTTGAAAATATTCGATGTGAAAATTATATTTGTCTAGAAATTAATCGTACGTAAGTACAACCACTTCGTACAGAAGTACGTAATATTCTTACTTAATGCGATCGACGATTACTTCATATGTTGTGAATTTGTGGAATGACATATTCATTGCGTGGTCTTTATCAAAATCGTAAGCTTTGATAATGAATTGTTGAAGTTCGACTCTTGGATACTACAGTAGTGATGAGACGAGAATGAATCCAATTAGGCAATGCAATGCATGGAAGAAATGTGGGATTAAATATCAATTTTTGAAACCGTATCGAGTGAAGTTTCTTAATCAACCAAATTTTATGGCTGCATATGGCTTCGTATTTACTTCTATTATATATATTCGGGACAGGTTTTCAATGTGTGAGAAAGAATTACTTAATGCATTTTGTATATCTTGTTTATTAATTATTGAACACTTTTTTGTATGGCAACGGTTCTGGGGCATAACTCAAAACTTGRTCGTCGAAAAAATCTTTCAAATACTTCGACCTMTGRTAAGTTACAGTTACAATTTTATGGTGCGAAACCGCTGAATTTTTTTTTTCCAATTATTCAATGCTGACGCTCCATTTGAGTTCCATTTTTCAATTAAGCATTTCAAAATCGATATTTATTCCGAAATTGGAAAGGAACATCATAGAGTACTACGCTCCAAGGCCATCGAACAAAACTATACAGAGCAGCAAAATTTACTTTTGACCGGCGTTTAATAAAGGCACGTCTCGATACGAAAAGACTTAGACTGGGGTTTGCTTCTTGCGCTTGATTAATTTGACGAGAGCCTTACAGTATTTGTTCCGTGTTACTTTAAGAAACATTCAACGAATTAAGCATCACAGCTCAGTGAAACATCATAATTTCTTTCTGCATTTGCCTTCACCACTTTCTTAAAACTTGTTCCATTGGAAAGTTGAGGACACATTCCAACCTCGTGCCATACATCATGACACCCCAACAAACAAATAGCGCTTCCTCTAATGCTATCGATGTAATGAAACACATGGTAGAAAAAGAATCAAACGAAAGCCAGGAACAATTATCATCGCCACCACCAGCTTCCGAAGAACTCAAGACTTTCGACTCCGAGACTACGGGAACTGTCAGGAACGTCACTAGTAAAAGCCTCGCCTATTCATCTGCTAGCAGGAACCACATCCGTCTCAAGATGTCCGGCAACAGCACTGGCCTCCCAGTCGGCCTTCGTTCTGCGAAGATGCCTTCGCTCTTGCAACGATTGCCTTGCTTTTCAAGCGGCGGTCCCAAGAGTCCGTCTGCATCATCCGGCTCTTTCGCGTCCGCAATCACCGATTCCGCTCTGAGTGTGATCGAGAAAGTTGACGACGAGAGCTCGAAGGACACTGAGAAGAGCGAAGACGAGGACATATCGAAGCAACTGCCAATAGCTACAGAACAATCGGATATATCCACTGATAGTAAATCACAAGAGGAATCCTCACTCTTGTCTCTAAATGAAGAAGATAAGGCATCGATTGGGGGAATGAAGGAAGACGCAAAGAACGTTAGTCCCAATGCCTCCCAGACAGACGTCGAAACATCCAAGACTTTGGTTGCTCCTCCCGCACCACAGGCACAATTAGATCTAGACAGCATCGATCTAGACGACATCCAAATCGGTGACCTGCAGGGATTAGACGCTGCAGATGCAGATTTTTTACGGGCCAAGTGTCTGAACAAACTTTCGCGCAAGGAACGCGAGCACGTACTGCAAGACATTCACGGCGTTGCAGATCTGATGGAAGAAAGCTCTCRACTCTTCGTGGAAGAATCTCTCGAGGAATTCGAGATCGAAGTCATCCGCGAAGTGGCCTGGCGCAAGAAGAACAATGCCAGCGACAAGAGCATCAAGCAAAAGAGCAACAAGGAAGACGTTGCCGAATCCCAACAAGAAGAGAATCAGGAGCAACAGATACCAGAACTCGAAGAGAAATTGGGAAAACTTCAAAGCCGGCTCGATCAATTGGTTCGTTGCAGAAAGAATTTGAACCACAGCATGAATACCGATACTGATTCTTTCCCCAAAAAGCAACTCTCAGCTAAGAACCATCCTATGTTCGGAAAGATGGGAGAAATTGGTAGAGGCATGAACCTGCCATTCGGATCGAGCTCTAGTTTAAAAAACAAAGACATGCGTGAAAATATTGTGAAGCCAATGCTGAACCTCTCTTCTGGACTAAGCTCCCCGTTCTTCAGTCCAACAACTGATGCGGCCTTTTCGCCTGCTGCAAATGAGTCCCAGGAGGACGCTGCTGACCTGATCTCGAAAGACGCTACTGCATACGAGCAAGCACTGGCGCAATGCCGTAGGCGAAGTCGGAACAGTAGTTTGTTCAGTCCTAGCATTAGTGATGGTAACGATATTTTTGACGACGACCGATACATCGACGTTGATCAACGAGGATTTCGTCTGTCTTTTCTGCGCGCCGAGCGATACAATACAAAGAAGGCCGCAAAACGTCTCCTTGATCACTTTGAAGAAAAACGAAGACTCTTTGGTGTCGGTTATCTCACGTCGAAGATTCAACTGAAAGACCTCGATCGTCAGACGAAGGATTGCTTGGAGTCAGGTCAGATCCAATTGCTCCCTGAAAGAGACAGGTACGTTCTCCATATGCGCCGGAGTGTTACATTTCTATGAATTCCGAATCAAATCTCCGATTGCGAACACTGAACCGAACACATATCTTGTGAACGAGTATTACTTGCCCTATTAATGCTGATCGTTGCTCACACTCTAATTTGTTTGAAAATCTGTACTTGAAACCTTGATATCTACAACAACAACTCGGCATCAAATTGTATGAAATCAACCGTCCAATTGACGACGAATGCAGAGCCGGAAGAGCTGTTATTGTCATAACTAGTAAACTCGCAATCAATAGTGAGGATCGCCAATACGAGAATAGTGTTCTTCGTGCTTTCTGGATTTTGGCTTCGATCGCTCTAGAAGATAAAGAGACAGAAACGAAGGGCKCCGTCSTTGTTAACTACAATATTGGTGGAAGCAATAGCGACCACCTTCTAGGGGTAAATGGTCAACGCCGTCGAGTTCGCCAGTGGAAAAATACTCTCAATGCCTTGCCTTTGCGAGTTGCATCCTTTCATTGGTGCGTCGAGAATTTGGCTTCGAAGCAAGCCACTTACCTCTCGGCATTGATGCTCGGTGGATCGAACTTTGTTCGAGTAAGATGCCATGCCGGTTCGGACAATGATGTCCAGCACGATTTAATGACATTCGGTATTCCCATTGACTTGTTCCCTGTCTCCATGGCARGCGAAGTCAATTTGTCGCACCATTCGAGATTTTTATCGAAACGAAAGAAATCTGAGGCATCGGTGTTCCTAAACAAGGCCCTTGCGTTGATCGAAGCACCTCTACTCGATGATTCCATCACAATGGATATGAAAGGAGACGAACAATTCCTAGAACCGGCGATTGATCCTTCACCAGGGGTAGCTACTGGCGGAGATACATTCGCGACTGCTCAGTTGCTGACGTCGGGAAATTTGAGCAGTTATAGCCCAAACATCAACTTTCAACAAGAGCAGCAAGAACAGCTAGAGAAACTAAGAAACGCGGACAATTTTGACCGCAATACCATTCACAATCGCAACGCCCAGTCCGCATTGGACGACTCCTTATACTTCCTTGGAAATGGCAATTCAATACAAGGGCAACATTCAAGCCAACATCAGTTTCAGCATAATCAATTGGGAATGAGTATGGGAATGGGAATGGTTCCCCAATTCCATCAGCAACAACAGCAGCAACTAAAGCAACCACTTCCGAACATTGCTAAATCCAAATCCGGCATTGCATTTTCGACGGAGCCTGTCCTTGTGCCTGGTGAATTAGATATCCTTCTTGGACGGGGACGGGGTGCACAGAATCACAAAGGCAATATTCATTACCGCAACGTCGTGGAAACCTTCCGTGCCCGATACGAGCAAATCCCTCAAAAGGGTGCGAAGACCCAACTCATCCGCGAGGTCGTTGCAGTCATCTACGACAACGGTGGGCGATTTCTGAAGCAGGATCGTTTCAACCGGTGGATTCCGGTCGATCCGGAGGTTGCTCGTGACAAGGTCAGTCACTCTTTCCGCAACCAAAAGCGATTGTCAATTGGAGGAAGCAATTCTGGAAAACGTTCTCGTGACAAGGATTAATTTATTTTATGCAGCTTTCTCCGCAAATGGATACATTTGTACGACACAATTTTTTACTTCACTGCCATCACCTGAGCAATGTCTTCCATCAATAGGGTAACTCCTATCAACCATTTTTGTCCCTATTGTTGCAATTTGAAACCTTCCACCGAACGGTCTGATCCTTCATAACTTCATCTACGTATATTTTTGCACTCATAATTCGTAGCCAGCATTGATAAAAAATACATTTGTCCATAACCTCTTTCACTAGTAGACCTAGCATTCTTCCTTCACAACGACTGCGCACACCTCACATCTTGACCAGTTAACATAATTGAGAGGAATCAAGAGTTGACRACAGAGATGGTTCAAAACCTTCATAATAGGAGATGATGCTCGAGCTCCAAAAAAAGTTATTAAGTTGCGTATCTCGTGAGTGAATGCATCGTTGATGCCATTTCAAAATTTGCTCACGGTTCTATTCGCAGACACAATAAACAACGGAAAGGTAAAAGTGTTCTTACAATTAAAGTACATGAAAGGTGTTCAGAATCAAAGTTATGAATATAAATGTAAAAACATAATTCTAATTTAAGGTATTTGTTGTAACTGAATATTACAACTTCTACACAAACTGCAATAAATGAGCTAGGCGGAGAGTGCGATGATTCTTCGCCGATTGGTTTGAATTTCACCATTTTGTGACTCGGGCAAGGTGTGATCGATCTACATTGGCCTTGCTCTTGAATTGGAATCATCATGTCGTTTGGACTACACCTGCTTTCAACTCGGGTCTCTTCGTGAAAGTACTACATGTGCATATTGTACCATTCCTTTCTCTGCAAACAATTTTTGGCAACATTCGCGCAATCGCTATGCGATTCAATCTTCCCATGATATCTTCACCACAGCGTCCATACCCAAGTTTTCCCATTTCCAACTAACGCAATACATTCCATCACGTGAAACAGCACGATTGCGTCGAGGGTCTTCGGTATCGAATATCATGGCTGATGACACCGACGAGTCCCCACCCGTGTTCAGGCGCTGTCGGTTCGGACGAGAGGGTGTTGACGAATCCCCCGATTTCAGCCGTTGCCGCAGTGCTTGACCGAATCCCCCGGTGGAAATATCAACACCATCAACGTTGGCAACGTCTTCGAGTTCTTGCAGACCATCGAGGATGCCACTCATGTTCGTCGTATCTCTCTCGTTTGCGCTGCTTTCGCAGGGGGGATTTTGCGACGGCTCCTTGGGTTGCTGCATCGGCCGTTCGATGTCTCGTGCGTCGGCGAGAACATTCCTCGCACTCGCGTTTGCTGCCGCCTCCGCATCGTAAAAGCATTCTTCAACGCACCTCCGAACTGCGTTGTGGACACGAACCCGTCTTATCAGCGCGTGGGTGATCCCACAGAACGATGTAAATAGAAGCACACCTACCATGACGCCGAGGCGGGGCCCGATTCCCTTCACCAATCCAAACAGCAAAATCAGAGCCATGATGATGAGCAAAAATCCCGAGAGCCAAAAGAGCAGTATCGATTCAGACGTGTTTTTGGCTACAGCGGTCGCTACTAGGTGATACAAGTCTTGCCATCCTTGTTGAGTAATGACAATGGTTCGGCTGTTGACAAATTCTTCCGGGAGGTCGATCGTCATAGTATGGGACGACCCATTGGCATGGACTACTTTGGGCGACCACGACATAATTGGACGTGTTGTGATTTTAAGGAACAACTCGTTACCCACTGCTGCTACTCCATCGAGATGTTCCACATTTGCTACCGCTTCCGAATTGGAGAGGATACGGGTTCGATTCGAAAATCTAGGTGTAGGATTTGTTGATGTTGGTGTGCATTGGGGGTACTGGATGTTCGAAGTTCCGCTTATCGCTGAAAAAAATTCTACCGGGTTCGCCAAGCTACGGTCACCCTGGGAGTATCTAGAGAAGCCCGTCCCCGAGTTGACGGAACGATTTTCATCCTCGTCGTTGTTTGTGCTCAAGCTACTGTCTCCGACCGACGTATCGGTCTGTACATGGAGGGGAGGCAATGGATTCATCGCATCCCCCAAGGATATTATCGGGTGGATTTGATGAACGGGAGTCGTTCTTGCTCTTCCCAAGGATGGAAGGCGAGGTGGAATTCACTGTCTTGGTTTTCGAACCGATTGGCGACTTTTCGTACCGGACAAGGTCGTGAGTGTCGATTGCTGAAAAGCTCTTGCTGTATTAAACAATCGCAAGCGGCATGGAATGGTCTTGGCTGTAGATAGAAGTGTTGTGAGTGATCCAACAGGACTATCACTTTCTGGTTGTAGGATTCAGTACGGTACGTACAGAASGTTACCGTAATTTTATGGTATCGTACCGTACACTGTTGTGCTACMAGGGGACATATGTGCTACTACGTACGTACCAGTACTGTACGTACCGTACGGAACGGTTGGATCGAACAGCTACAGAGGAGTGAAGGGTTCGCGCTTTTTCTTAACGATATCCTGTTACCGCACCAAACGGTAAGTACGTGACGGTACGTGCATASACGACTCGGTACGTACCGAACGTGCCTTACCTTTTAYTAGTACGAGTATTTTCAGTCACGAGCAACCTAAAAACAAAATAAATCATGCAAAGTGAAAATATGGCATTTTAACTGTTGACGCCTCTCCTATTGACTATTGAAATACGAAGTACAATAATTATGATACGTACGTACGTACCATATATTACTCATATGCCGAATTTAGATGTCGCTGAATCTGTTCGAAAACCTTATCGATATTCTTCGCAKAACTTCCATGTTCTGTGTTCCTTCGAACTCTTTCGGTCTGTACGAACTACCCATCTTACGATTACGCCCAGTAGTGCAATCGGTAAAATACTCTACGCAGGGGTCATAAAATGTACGTAGGACGCCTGACTGTACGCSTAGCGTACGTGCCATACGTACGGGTACCTAACAGTAGGGGGGCTGCTGTAGTTTTTCTGACGGAGCGACTCGTGAAATACGAATGGAATGAGTCGTACCGGACATACGATTACTACGACCTACGGTAAGCCTACCGTTACACTTGGTTACGATCGTGCACATTCGTTCTGGTGTCAAAATCGATAGAAGTTTTTCGAGACAGAGCTACTGTTACAGCTACAGGACAGTATGTCGGGACGTACGATTTGTGCGTAACATACTGTACGTAACACAGCTTACGCGCACTCTTTTTGTACCGGTACGTGCAGGAAGAATTTCGTAACGCTTGGAAACGATGGGTTTTGTTTATTCCGCATGTCTTCCACCGACATAGAAGTACTTGAACTGCGATAGAATAAATTACAGCTAGACTATGACGGCTTTGTCAGCCGAATTACACTAATTGTAATTTTTTTGGTCGCTCGGTAGCGTAGGTTGAACTGAGCTGAAGGAAAAGAGAGGAGCGGGACGGAGAAGAACAAAGGACGATGAACGGCGCCAGCGGAAGCGACGAGCATCGTTACCACGCCCTGCCACCCCGAGAGGGAGGTTGCGACCACGACGAAGAAGCGGGTATGGAGGATGCTGTTTGGGACCAACTCAACGACCAACAATCCCGGGAAGTCCAGCAGCACGAGTCGAGATTCCAAACCGGAGATCCCTACGGGAGAGATAACCCACTGTCGATCGCCTGGAGCATGGCTCACCAAACCACCAGCAGTGCCGGCGATCTCCTTCGGCAAACCGCTCAGAGAGCCCGGGTCGCGGTTCGAGACTGGCAACAAGTGAATCACGGCAATAACGACGACCTTARCCCCAGTCATACGAACTRTAGTTCTTATCCCTACAGCAGAACCAGGAGGGGGATGAGCCGTCCCGACGATTACGCTGCTGTTGGTGATGAATTCGATCTGCAATTCGGAATTTCCGATTTACTGAGACGGGGAGGAGAATCTTCTTTATCATTGGAGGCAGAGGGTGAGAACCACAAAAAAATTATCGGAAACAGGCGGGTATTGGAAGGACCGCTACCACCAGCCAACCATGACAAAAACGACGAAGAAACCGAGGCACCAGCGCAGCCACTGCAGGGATATCCCTTTGTAGTGCTCAAGGAAGGCCGAGATGTTCCCAATCGAAACAACTACCTCAACCAAAAAAGTGAACGCGATCGATGGGGGATGGTTGGCAATCTAGATGTCTTTTTGACGCATCTCTACAAGTACTATTACCACCGGGGTCTGACGCCCATGCTTTGTTCCTTCGCGGTAGAAACATGCTGTTTGCTCTTCACGATCTGGCTGACCCGCCTGCTATTGATCGGTGTCGACTGGCCAAAACTAATGGCTATGAAATGCGATGGCATTGATGTCGACGAGGAAAGCGATGGCGGCAATCATGGTGGAGGAGACGACGACGTTGTCAACAATGCATGCTATCCCCACTTGAGCAGTTACGCCCGTACCGATCCGCTGAGCTGGACGTCCTACCTATTGATACAAGGGTATACGCTCCTGCTGTTGGTCTATGCCGGCTTTAAAATTTGGATGTTCTACCACGATTTTTTTGGATACGCTATTCAGTGTCGGACCATCTTGCACGACAAACTCGGACTTTCGGAACGAAAACTCCAGGGCGGGGCGCTCTCGTGGAACGATGTGGTGACAAAGTTGGTCGAGGGCCAAGAATCCGGTAGCTACAAGATCATACACCATTACAGCAATACCGAGCCGAATTCTGCAAACGGCACTATTCAAAATTCATATTCTCCGCCGCAACACAACAGCAAGAATAACAACATCACTGGTGAACGGGACCGACCATCGCAAACTACACCAACGAATACTAAAGGAGGAAACGCCAGTGTGCCGGCGGCACCCCCGTCCGCGGCCTTCAATTTGCCAGCGAATCCTTCGAAACTACAACACGCTAACAGATCTCTGTTGGATCCCCTTCAAATTGCACAACGGATTATGCGAAAAGAAAATTTCATGGTGGCCTTTTGGAACGCCGGCCTCTTGGAATGCACGAAAGTTGTCTTCCCGTGGAACAGCAGTGATGGAGTCCAACGCTACTATTGGTGCGGGGTTTTGGAATGGTCCTTTTATCAATGCGTCCTGAACTTTATGTTCAATCATAAGTACGAGCTACGCCCCGCCTTCTGCTTGG
Source organism: Pseudo-nitzschia multistriata (assembly GCA_900660405.1). Classification (NCBI taxonomy): domain Eukaryota; phylum Bacillariophyta; class Bacillariophyceae; order Bacillariales; family Bacillariaceae; genus Pseudo-nitzschia; species Pseudo-nitzschia multistriata. The sequence continues at coordinate 74,453 of CAACVS010000021.1, read as the reverse complement.
ATTCCGATGCACTGAAACGCAGGCTGAAAGTTTGCGGGGTCGTTCACTTGTGCTTGCTTCCGTTTTTGCTGGTCTTTGTGGTCTTGCATTTTTTCTTGAGACACGTCTACGTTGCAAAGAGCAGCAGTTCCTCGTCGTCTTCTGGCGATGGAGCCGATGGTGGTGGGATCATGGGGCACCCACGCTGGTCGTCTGCGGCGGCGTGGCAGTTTCGTGAATTCAACGAATTGCCCCACGCGTTTGAAAAACGGATGGAGCCGAGTTACAAGGAGGCTTCCAAATACTGCAATCTATTTGGAACCTCAGAATACCTCGCAGCGATCGGTAGGTTGTTGGTCTTTTTCGGCGGTGCGATTGGTGGAATYTTACTGGTTCTGGGCGTGGTAGTCAGCGACGGTTTCTTGTTGCACGTTCAGCTGTGGGGACGAAACCTCGTGTGGTATGCAGGAATGGCAGGGATTGTATATTCGATTGGAAGGGCGCTGGAACCAGCCAAAGAAGCCACGCCGAGCGTTACCAAGAATCTTTTCGAGGACATGGATGTCGCTCTGAAAAGAGTTTCTCAGCACACCCATTATTATCCCGAACACTGGAAGGGACGTGGCTGGGATTCTAAAGTCTATAGTTCCTTCAAGATGCTGTTTGATTCCGAGGTGAAATTGTTCTTGCACGAGTTGGTCGCACTTGTCTTAACACCTTACATTCTGTTTTTCCGTTTGTCGGAAAAAGCCCCGGAGATATGTGAATTTTGTCTGCTCTCCAAAACCAAACTGGTATTGTCGGCGAACACAAGCACCACTACTGGTACTGGCAGTATCATTGCGGGAGATGTTTGTGGCTTTTCGACCTTTGATTTTGATACGTACGGCGACGAAGCGTGGGAAGGGAGAACGCTGGGGAAATCGGCCTTGCTGGAGCGCCGGCGACAAGAACACCAAGGTGGAGCAGAGTCGCTGACGGAATCGATATTGCGAGGGGGAAACCTGGAAGAGGCTACGCGGCTGCATCCGAAACCTAGAGCCCGCCACGGGAAAATGGAGAAGTCTTTTTTCACTTTTCAKGAGGCACATCCGAACTGGGAATCCTGTTTTCCACCGTCGGGCCAATCTCTTGTGAACCGAGTAGAAGAGTACCGCCTGACTACGGAACAAGCCAAGGTGGCACGAGAAAGAGAATTCCACGTCCAAGCCGCCACTCGGCAACTGGAAATGCTGGCACGGATAGAGGAAGAACAAAGCAATTCGTTCAACGACCCACACCGTCCACAGAACCATCAACAAGGTCTGCCACTGGGCAAGATGGGGAATTGGAACCCTGCCCACCACGGAAGAACGAAAATTCCCGCAGCCGACGCCGGCGCGGGAAGCCAGAATCAATCGCCCTCGTCTTTGTCGCCGTTGCCTACAATCCACACCCCGGTGTACGAACCGGAACAACAAGCCCGGAAACCAGGATTGCAACACCGGTGGCCCGCGGCGACCAGTGGGAAGAACGGAGTCCGGGGGTTTGCCGAACATCTCTCGGCGCACGCCGACCATCTTTCTCTGGAGAACCCACCATCCGTCGACACCGCTTTGCCCGTCGCTGTTTCCGACTCGCTCGCATCGGAGAACCGCCAACAGATTGCCGGAAACGGTGGTGCATCTTACCGAGAAGAGGGCCGTGCTTCTGCACCGAGTCCCGAACCCCCGCGGTCTGCCGAATCCCGACTGTTCGAGAGCCGGATCATCGATTCGTCCCTTTCTCCCGGTGTGGATGTGGATGTGGATGTTTCTGCGGATGTTTCTGTTGCGTGTCACCAATTGCAACCCGGGTTGGCACTTTCGTCGTCCTCTAGATCGGTATYGTTGATGGGGCGAGCGGATCGAGGTTCGCAGAACCAATACCATTGGCTCGAACGGTTTCACGAGGATCTCGAAAAACAGCAAGAAGACATCAATTTGCAACAGCGATCCTACGCTGGTACCTCGCCTCCAGAAGAACTAAATCCAACCGCAAACCACGCCAGTGGCGCTACACCTTTGCCGGAGGTTCGGGAAACGGACTCGCTTCCCGCCGATGCCACACCGGGTGGCAACGCTAGTTTCGACACAGAGGACAAAGGTTCACGGTACGATTGAGAACAGATCCTTCCCGTGTATGCAAAAATAAAGCTAAGTAAGATCGTTTTCTTCCCGTACCGTAGCTACCCCCACTCAGAGCAAGAGTAACGCACCTACAGAACCAAGGCGKGCTTGGATGCGCCAAGGCCAGTCGCTGCGTTGTGTGGGGAGGCTCTCTTCCTTGGGACCGCCGTCTGAACTGTATTGTACAGAAAATAGTAGAAGTAAATAGGTTCAGGGGTCCTGTTCCCCGTACTACGGTACGGTACGAACCGTAGAAGACCATCTTCGAACAAAAACCTGCGATCTCTGTTTTGAATTTTGAAATAGTATCCGCGACTCAGAGTCCCGTTTCCTCTCTTGCCAAACAATTTACTGTAACCAAACAACATGCACGGTGATCCCGTTCCTCTCCTGTTCCTCCCTCCACAATAATAGTGCTGTACCGTATGGATGGATGCAGGTCTGCACAAGGTTTGATGCTCACGAGACAGAGAGAGGGAAGGATCGTTGCAAACCGAACCACTATAAAGCTCATCCTGCGGGCGYGTGTTCGCATTGCCATTGCACCATGGGAGGCAACGGGGGATCGCCAAAGACGAGAAAACGAAAGCACAACGGCGACGCAGAAGCAGACGCAGGCGCAGACACAGACCCAAACCCGCCCGGGGATGGCAGCAGCTGCAAGGATCCGGAGCAGGACGGGGAAGCCCTGGCGCAGCGAGAGGCACTCGCGCAGTCCGAGGCCGACGACCTCGAGGATCTCTTGCTCATAGCAGCCGAGGCAGCCCTTATCGAATTCGACGAAACCACGGGCCGCCCCGTTCGAATCGCCGGGAATGCCAGTGCCAGCGGCAGTGCCAGTGGCAACGCCAGCAGCAGTGCCAGCGGCGACGAGGGCAACGCCCCGATCGACGGCCTCTTGAAGATATCCCGCCGGATGCTCCGGAACCAGGCCGAGGACCTCTTCGAGGACCTGAAAGGCATCCACGCCATCGTCAAGGACAGGGTCCGCACCCACGAGATGGTTCCCTGGGCGGGAACCGACGGCGACACGAAACGGCTCCGCGCCTTTGGCTTCCTGGGATCCCCCGCCCTGGAACGCCTGGACCGATCGGGGGCCGTGCGCCTCCACGCGCCCGAGAAGACGGGGGCGGAAGCCCTCCGCGACGAGCGCGCCAATCGCAGGGCCATCTGCGTGCTGGACCCGGCCGGGGAGCCTTTGCCGGCAGGGGCAAACGACCGCCGCGAAAGAGCGGCAGCCGTTGTGCGAAAGAGGACGGTCCGCCCGGCAGAGGTGGCGGACAAGCTGTGCGCCGCCATCCTCGGCAGCGGCAACGGCAGCGGCAACGGCGACCACCATCCCCTGGATCCGTCGCTGCTGTCCTCCGGGTCGCTGATTGCCTACCAGACGAACCTCCACAACGGTGCGAAACACCTGGGGGCCCACCTCGATGCGCCGCTCCACGAGGGCTTCGGAAAGGTGATCGTCACGGTCGCCGTCCGTGGGAGCGCCACGATTCTGTTGATCGGAAAGGGAACCGGCGGCGACGGCGACGGCGGCGACGACGAGGGGGAACAGCCGGCGTGGAGGTTTCGCGTCGAGGAGGGCGAGGCCTACGTGCTGTCCGGAAACGCCMGAAACGCGTGCCTCCACGCGGTCCTGGCCGACGACGGCGGCACGGGAGGCGGCGGCGGTGGGCACCGGGAATCCCTGAACCTCCGCTTTGGAATCCACACCGTCGAAGAAGCCGAGCGCGACATCAAGCGGCACTGGCCGGATCTCTGGTGACCGCAACGGTCCGAACCACCCGTTGGAGGAAGCCTTCCGCGGTTGCGGGGGGGAAGGGATCGTGGGACTCCCGGTGCCGGCGGGGCGTGCCGTTTGCGGGGGGGAAAAGAACAAACCGTTGCGGGCGAACGAAACCGAGAGGGCCGAATCGAATCGAATCGAATCGAATCGAATCGAATCGAATCGAATCGAATCCATCCTCGACCTTGCCGCTGGCGGGTGCGCTGCGTCGCACCACCCTTTGCCGGTTCTGGCAGAGCTCTGCCGTACAAACCGTTTTGGAAGAAAGGAGGACAACGAGAATTTTCAAACAAAATTTGGGCACGCACATTTCGAATGCTCGAGTGTTTCATACGGTACGTGAACGACTCGAGAGATCCTAGTGATTGGTACGGGACGAAGCAGGAKGACCTATTCTTGTGCACTCGCCTCCCGCATCCTCCTCCTCTGTATTTTTATTCGATCAATGTATTTCAATAATTGATGCATGATGCATGCCAGAACGAGCTTCTACAAAACCATCGTTGAGTTGTCCAGGAGATGCAAGGCACGACGGAGGAACGAAACGAATGAAAGACCAGGCACAGAAAAACTAGTAGCTTTGGCTAAAAAGCAACGAGCATGCACGAATGAATGCCTTTCTTGCCGATGTATACATTCGGAAATACTAGCCATGAACTTTCGAACTGTGATCATTTTCATTCTTTTCAAGGAATAAGCAATCTGAAAGAAACTCCTTTCATAGTGACAATGACAATAGAAGAAAATATTGAACAWGGTGTCTCCGCGCACTTAYTAGTAAAACCATCTATATTTTCCAGTTGCCACATGCTGAATCCCCACATGACAAAAAAACACCTGTCCCTTTCCGGCCTGCTTGGATCGAACCTATTACGTTTTGTTTTTACTTGCCTTCTCGGGTGTACATCCCGTTCGCCAATCACGCCTAGCATTTTTGCGCGAGCATTGCCGTCGAACTTCACTGCTTCTCGGCAACAGTGACGGCCACCAAATAGTGGTCTCCCTTTTTTCCGCTCTTGGTATTGACAACAAAGGAGCCTGCAGGGGTTTGGGCAAAGTCCTCGGATGTTGCAATTTCCATGGCATAATTGTTRCGAGAAATGTCCTCTGCGGTGTTGCTATTCGTGGCATTCTCTCTGCGGACTTCGGTCTCCTTCACAACCTCGTTGCCGTTGCTGTCCACTACCGAAATCTCGCACACATTATCCGACCGGCTGTAGACCACGATCGAATCCACCGTTTCTTCCTCGGATAGATCAAACCCGAAACAAATCTCATTCCCGGCCGTGGTCAGTTGTTTTACAACGTACCGAGCGATTCCTTCTTTGTGTGTAAGTTCCTTCTGGCGTTTGGCTAAGATTTCCTCGAAGGATTCTCCGGTTCCACCATAAGTCGAAAGCAAGTCTTCCGATTCAATGTACTTTAGAAAATCCGATGTTGCCTTGGCGATCGTCGAAAAGAATCCAATTTTTTGGACGGTCCTGGGGTCGATGAGCTGCTTGATGACTGCCCACGCAATGGAAAAGGAAAAGGGTGCGTTCAAGACATACGTTCGGTTGACAGTTTCGGGAAAGCACGAGCCCGCTGCCGGTGCAGCCTTCAAAAAGTCTAGTCCGCTCGAGAATAGTGCCGAATCACCCGCAAGATCGACTACAATGATTTTTTCGCCCAAGACCGTGGTGGTAGAAGGATCCGCACGTGCAACTTCCCGTTTCATGGCATTGCGTGCGCCGTGGTAAAGCCGATTCCATGCAACGGGAAGCGCATTGACCATATCTCCGGCGATGCATTCGATACCCGGGCAGTTGACCTCTCCCGCCTTGAAATACAAGACGATCGCACCGTTCTTGCCAATTCCGCTATGGATGAGGGGAAATTGAGTCAAAAACACTGGCAGYGGACAGCCATTGAATTCTGGGATCGTGTTGTGAAAGTCCTCGTAGAAACCGGCGTCCCTTGCGATGGACCAGCTTTGAGGTTGGTTTTTTTCTGTCAACATGGCAAACACGTCTTCAATGACAAAATCACGCGCCCGCAAATACCGACAGAGGGCAAATGCCTCGTGTTCGTATGGGTGCATTGACATGACCATTTCTTTGAAGGCAGGGTCTCTTTTCTTTAGCTCTTCGCGAAATTTGAGGCACGTTTCCAAATCTGATTCTGTCAATTCTCCGGGATATCCTGATCCTTGAGACCCCGGGGTTTCCGAGGAAAGATGTTTTGAGATGGCAGCTACGGATCGGCGTTGCGGCTGCTGCCCATCTACTTCTTCTATCGATCCGAGGCTGGGATTACTCAGGAGAATCGGGAGAGTCCCTGGTTGCTCCATGTCCACCTCGTTCAGAGAGAGTGACAGTCTCATAGTGTGAGCGGGAGGATAAAACATATCTTCCTGCGATGGAAATCTATCAATGGCATCGAAAAAAATTGTACCTTCGGAGTCTACTTGGTATGCACCACTTTGTAAGATCTTCGAGCCGCGTATTGTTGTTCCATCTGAATGACTCTTTGCATCGCTTCTGGTACTATTTTGGATCACTTTTGTATCTTGGCTGCTGCTACTGCAGCAAAGGTTTCCCATCCTGATCTACAGTGTGTTTGCAACCGTTCCACTTGTAAACTATCTTTGGTTTGGAACCTTTCCACTGGAGAGAGATTTTTTGTCGTTCGACAATCTCGCAGTGCGATCTTTTGGGTTGCATTCAGTTGGCAACCCTCAACCCTACCGTACCGTCAGGATCCGTACCGTACAGATCCGAGCTGCGCCCGACCCAAAACCCAAACGAAATAATTCAAAAAATAATAGCCTTGKTGAAGTACAGTACGAGCAAGGTTGTCAGTMATCGTACTACTGCGTGTTACAGAACTTTTAGCCACAAGTACTACTAGTACCAGTGCCCGACTGAAAACGGACTGGGAGTATTTAGGCTCACAACCGTACCGTAAGGTAGATCTTAGGAACGACGATACGATGCGAAGAACAGCTTGTCGTTGGTAACGATCAAACAATTTAGTGGAAGTGAATAGCAGTAGTAACTTGTGGTATCATTTTGATGGTACATTCTACAGAAATCAATCATGATTGCAGCATTAAAAATCAAATATCGTTATTCATCCAGTAGTATTCAAAATTAGGTATGTAGCATGATACAGATATGGTGCACTCCTGAAGAACAGGATCTTCGTCCAATAGCTGGCGTGYTTGTATGTTCAAAATTTTTCATCCATTCGCAATGACATCTGCTTTCTAGCAGGTGAATTACTCGTGGTTTCATTCAAAATTATTTGGTTTTCTGACGTTCCATGCTTGTCAAATAGTTCCAGTACAGCACGTGGTATCAGGGTCGGTTTGTCCATCGTCGGTAACGACTTTGCGTCGTTTTGAATTGTCCAGTGTCGTAAACATGGCTGTACCGCAGCGGTCTTTTTGGATTTTAAGCTTCGCTGCAAGCCGCCGTTTGTGATCGTAGAGTGATGTTGCGATACGATCGTGCAGATCTGGCCCCTCTTGGATTTCTGTCCAACAGTATCCACCCCGTAACTTCCTATCGAGTGTCAAGAACCGACCGCCCCTGTTTTGAACTTCATCAACAATAGCTTGACGGATTGCTCTTCTCATCTTGCGGTTTTGAAGTGGCGTTCCTGTCACGTATTGCATGAGGGAACGCTTCATCAAATCCGTGAATTCAATGTTCCCATAATGTGTAACATTCTTGCCACCCTTACTAAACAAAACATCATTGATCATCGGGTGGATAATCGGTTCTTTTCCATGGTATTGTAAATAGTCTTCATATGTTGGGTACATACAGCAGTTTCTGGGTGATGTTACCGATGATCCTGTCTGTTGTTTTTCCTCCATTTGTTGTTGAAGCATTTTTTCGTTGTAGCAACCTTCAAGCGATTTCATCCTCGCGGTATCTAGTGCCTTTCGGGTTCTGGTCCATTGCAAATGATGCTTGGTCTTAATACCACCCGTGCTTGTGATTGGGARTTCTGATACAGGAATTCCAAAGGTCATCAATTTGTATTGCGTTTCAATTGTCAATCCTGAAATCGGTAGGGTTTGTAGATAGTGTTACACAATCCGGAGGGAAAAAATAAGTTGGGATTTCGATACGCACAACCGTGTGTCTTTTGTTTGTTACGAGAGTACTTTCACATATTATGATAACCTGACTTACCTTCCATGTGAATGCGTGTTCGAAGCCGTTCTTCTCGGGACATAGCCAGCATCATCACGGCACGGATAAATTTCATTTTCGGATTGTTTTCAGGCAAACAAAAGTGAGTACAAGATCTTCTGACAGGACTTCCTTCTCGATACAAGCTATATTCCAATTTATCATTGGGGTCTTCTAGGTGTTGCAGAGCTTCGTCGTTTGTAGAGAAGATGAAGATGACGCCACGCTTCTGTGTTTCGACGTCTTCGCTGACAACTGAGAATATGTAGGTAMAAAGTTTTATGATGGTTCCCATACTTGTAGTCACATCTTGAGCCGGAAAAGGTTGAGAAACAACAACCAATCGTCCCGATCGATCCCTGGATGGCAAAATTTGAACGTATCCAGCCTTTGCGGCATCTTGGCATTCTTTCCCCAAATCATCGTACATGAGTGGGCGCTGGAGAGCGTAGCTTCCAAAGTACTTCAACAACAACTCCACGCACCGAAGATATCTGTGCGCAGCCTTTTCAGCGTCGTACAAATCAGCCCGTAGGAATTTCAAACGAAACTCATCGTGAAATATGTATGAATACAACAATCGTGTTCTGGCATTCACCGTTGTCGCAGAGGGAGAAGAACATTCTTCCTCTACCGCCAAGTAAGACCATATCGCTTCATTGTAAGTGTTTCCCAGTCGGGACACTTGGGTAGGGCTTACCAATACCTCTCGTCGGATCGCACGTATCTCTTCTTCAAGACGTTTCAATCCATCTGATATTTTTAGTTCGTTCTCCACAACTGCACATGATGATACACCGTGTATTTCTTCTTGCACCAATCCACGATCAACTACGCTCAAGCCTTGCAGTTCTTTGATCATCATCCTATCAATTTCACCTGCATTGGTCTCGTTCATATTATCTAACTTGTTTCTGATCTTGCTGCTAGAGCAACYGCAAACCGAGGCACTTCCATGGCTGCATACAGAGCCTGTTGCAGTTGAAATTCTAGAGTATTTGTAATTACTATTACTGGTTGTGACCGTCGCGACGGTCTCGCAGTCGGAATCATTCCGTGAAGACCCACCTCCGACCGTTCCATCTTCATCTGTGCTGCTGTATGAAGCATCCCTCACACAAGGTCTCGGAGAAAAGCTAGGATCACTCCCTGCGGTCAATCCTTCTGATCCGCGGTCGATACTGACATCTTTGGGCATATCGCCTGGATCCGAATTGGCAGTTATTACGACATCATTAAGTTCCGAACAACTGGGTGGAGAGTGTTTAGAGCACGAGTCCATGGTACCCATCACGTTMTATCGCTTTGATTTTTACAATTGGACAAACAATCGGAAAGAACCACTGTCGCATGGAWTGGGTTRGCAGTWTCCTATCGACCACAAAAAGGCATTGAGTTGAAGACATAAATATCCCTTTCGGAGGAAACAATTCAATATTCTTTGTTGAAAGAGCTTTCGGTGCTCTATCTATGCGAGGATATGAATCCTGTCAGACCAGACTATTCTGCAGTAGATTATCTTGACGGTTTAAGTATCGTCCTCGTGACTACTAGTAAAGTAAGATGCAACACTCCTTCAACGATCGACACATTGTAAAAAGAAATGAAATACTTCGAATCCAGTGAAGACAATATGTGCAAAGCGCAACAGACTTAGATTTTTGATAATRATGAGAGATAGGCCTTCTAAGAGTAATGTCAACAACGACATGAAAAACCGAGAAAAATGATTCATTCCTTTCGATTGATCGCGCTGATATAACAAAACCCGTTCCTAGAAAAATTAATTAATAAGATCTTTGTTGAAGATGGTTTCGAAACTATTCCCCGGGAGAGAAAAATGAATCAGCAATTGTATCTCTGAAAACCGAGAATTTAGCTCYGATTAGTGGAATTGCCTTACATGGCAATACGTGCGATATTTCTTTCTTAAATCAATCTTAGAAGGCTTCTACTGACTCAATAGAATACAAGAAAAGAATGACTAGGATCGTACAAGATTCTTCTGCAAACCTGCATGCATTTTCCCATTCATTTCGAAGGGAACAAATAKTGTCTCATTTTCGAACTAACACTTTCTATTTTCATYAACAGACTAGGAATGAGAAAGAAAACGAAAATTTGGTATTGCCCTGTGTCTTATTTGTTTATGATTGTTTTMATAATKATGGTGCTMTTTTTGAATAGATTAAGAGACTATTTTTTTGTTTTCAAGATACATAACAGATCTGATTTGAAAATCATTCGATTCTGATGCATCTTACGTTATATGAGACGCAGAGACTTAACAGATCTGATTTTTTTCTATGACTGAGAGACAATACATCGGATATTAAGTATTTTTCTTTTCGGACCTCTCATGAAACAATAGAGAAATACTATTCTCACAGTCAATTTATATAGACCATGGACTTGAACGTCAATTCAATAAAGAATGCATTGGTAATAGCTTCACCTTATTATATAAACAAACCTCCTTTTCTTCAATGCATTTTCCTTTCTCGTCAATTTGAACCACGAACATAGTCTTCAAATGAAGCTGATGACAACATCTCCGTCTACCGATTTCTTACTGAAGAGTTAACGAGGTGCGAAGAAATAATTATGGGCTGTATTGAAAATTTAATGTGCCTCCAAGAATAAATGTTTACGGGAATCATCCAACACACAGTAGAGTTACCATGTAAATTTCAATTTTAGGGGGAATTTAGATTCCCAGGCCCCCCTTCATGGTGGTTCCAGCTAGCTCTTCATCCTACTAGTAGCACCATGCCYCCCCATTCCTTTCATCCTTCTTCCTTGTCTTTTCAATCAGCTTACTGATAGGTAGATAGCTATTCATACACCTCATGGGTCCTTCTAACTGCAGAAGTCACTGTGTAGTACCCTCTTTAGTCAGCCTCGTCTTCATACACTCCTTCCAAGAAGAAATAATCAGTCTCTTGCTGTATCTGTCCTTCCACCAATCCCATTAGCTTCTATTACTGTTGCAGCAGCACCTCCTTTTCTTCCCCTGCCAGTCCCAGTAACACCACCACTACCAAGCCCACTAAAAACACTACCACCACCACAGCCACAACTGCCACCAGCCACAATCGTCCTTGCAAGGAGGGCTACAGTCAATGCTCTTGGTGTGGCTTGCAGTGATCTAAGCTGGCATTTTGCATCAGCTAGCTCAGAAACTTGATGATTGTGAATTTGGCCGAGTTCCTGCTGGTTAGAAGAATGCTTGGTATAATACTGACCAGACCTAGTAGTGGATCATGACAATCAGTATCTCCTCCCTTACCAAACAACCACTGACTATTCCTTCGGACTATTCATTCCTTCACCAGAGGAAAGCTATTTCTCTAGAAAAGCTGCAAGCCCAACCAGAACACAGTAGTAATTTGTATCCAACACCCCTAGCATCAACTGTTGAGGGCAATGGCGCTCCTCATTCACATTCTTGGACCAGTTCAACTTAACACCACACAGATAATTAGGATAGTGCAACAAGCTCTCATGAAAGTTTGCTTTCATTACACAAGCAGCAGTATCCATCCTACACATCAAATGCAGCTGAAACTTGAGCATTGCTTGATGCCTCAGATTATCAATCAGCTGGCCCTGATTAGATACCATATCCACTAGTTGAACAAACTCAGAGTGCATCAACTCCCTATCAGCTTCACTTGCTCTACCAGTTCCTCTTGGCTTCTATTAGGATTCACCACTTCATTAACCTTGTCCCAAGCAGACTGAGTCAACATAAATTGAGACAGCACCTTCTTCTAATGAGCCATTGATGTAGACCTTGCTTCTTTAGGACTGTCTGCACTCCCAGGATCCTTTGTTCCATAGGCTCTCACACAGAACCATCTGTAGATATCCTTTGGCTTAATCAATCTCTTTTGTTCATCCGTGAATACATGATCAAAATTGTAAACACAATCATCCTTGAATTCCATGAACTTGCAGAAGAAATTGTAGTAGGTGCCAATTGCCTTGGGGGCATTGACACCTAACTCTGTCTCTGGAATGATCCTCTTCTTCTTCTTCCCTGCTGTCAATTCCTTCTTTTTGCTTGTCCTCTTCCTTTTTGGTCTTGTTTCACTGTTGCTGCTTCTGTGATTGTTGCTGCTGCTGGCATTGCTGCTGCTGGCGTTGTTGCTGCTGCTGGCATTGCTGCTGGCATTGTTGCTTGAATCATCTTGCAGCTGGTATAAGTCTGGATCAACATCCATCATCTGCACCAGCTCTGATAGTGCTTGCCCTCCATCATCAATATTGATGGTGTTGCTGCTGCTGACAATTGCTGTTGCTGGCAATTGCTATTGCTGTTGCTGGCAATTGCTGATTTTTTGCAAGGCATCAGACAGGAGCACTAACCTGAGGGAAACTGGGGCTCTTCTSGGTCTTTTTGAGCACTTTAAGGCATGTTAAGTTGACAGTGGAGATGGGGGACACAACGACAGCAGTGGTCCCATTGTCTAAGATTGAGTAGAAGTGCTTCAAATATTCAAATAGAGGGGAACACTGAGGTCACTTGGTTGGAAAACTGAGTTTTTTGATAGGATGAATAAAGCTGCTTGTTGCTGAGGGGGGAGGGACTACACAGATATTGACACAGATTTACTACTGGGAATTTGTATCATTATTTGTTTCTTTCAGTTAACAGTTATACGGTGGGTTATTACACTTATTAGGCAATTCAGGTAGTTCATAAAGTAATACAAGCGCACACACACCAGCATGGTCAAAATGTACACAAAAAAATCATACTACTAAATAAAATGGGTACGGAAATATGTGTGTCAAAAGGTAGAAAATACATGTGTATCATTTTGCAGATGCCATGCAGGTATTCATCAACAATAAAACTAATATTACAACAGTAGAAAATCATGTACAAGTCTACATGGTTATTTGAAGAATGACAACGACAATGACAACAACAATGGACTGAATACAACAACAACAACAACAACAACAACAACAACAACAACAACAACAACAACAACATCAACAACAACAACAACAACAACCACAACGACAACGACAAGGACAATTTTTCTCCTGTCTGTACACTTCAAGTACTTCCCTGATTGCATCATGAGCAGTCCCTGCTCTGTTCWTCATCAATCTTTCAATACAAAACCAAAAAGGCTTCCTCCTGCAGTACATGAACTTGATTTCTTTTGAATTTCTCTCAGCTGCAGTGAATTTCTTCTTTGTGGGTTTGTTACCAGCAAATCCAGATTCCCATTCATTTCATATCACATGCAAGTTTGCAGGACTTCTTTGAAGGATTGCTTTTTGCTCCTCAACCTCAGCATCAGTTGCTCCAGGATTAACAAGACATTGCCTCACTCTCCTCTGGGCTACTGGAGCSATGGCAGCACAATTGCATGCAGCCTGCAGTTGCTTGTGCCTTTGCTTTTGTACATCAAATTCTTTTATCAGCAAGTTTTCCTTATTGAATGTCTTTGTCTACAAACCATGTACACCACATTCATCCATTCTTGTTGATGGGATCTTTGCATTCCCATTGTGCTGTTTCCACCACCCAAAGGCCCATTTCCACTACCACCACCACCACCACCACCACCACCACCTTGTTCATCTAGCTCAGGTTCAAATAGCTCATCAAAATTGATTTGTCCACCTGATTCATTTGGAATCATTTAAACCTTACAAATAGGGTTTGTGTTATCTTCAACAGCAATACCAGCAGTATCATTTGCACACACACYGGTATTGAGCTGAATAAAAGAGGCTATCTTATGCCTTCTTGTATCATCAGGAAAAACACCAACCATAGAAGGTTCAAAGCATGCCAAGAGTCATGCCTTTCCTAGAATCACTGCAACCCCATTGTCAAAAGCACTTGCAACATAAGGAGTCACATTCTCAGTAATCCATTTATCTGTAACCCCAGACCCTTCCACTGCCTTGTACAAACAGACACCACCATCATAACACAAATGGCTTGCAACWTTAATATCAGCTCACAAGAGCTACATATCTGTATACCTACCTTGTGACCTTCAAAGTCCCTTCCATCTAGCTCTGTAATCAATAGCATCATCCTTGGGAAGACCACTATGCTAGCAGATTGATACTGCATGCTTTCTGATAGAATGGGTACCCAACCTACCAGATTTYTCTTTCTTGAATTGAAAATTTTCCACACATAAGTGTTTAGAAATCTAGAGTACTGCTTCTTTCCTCTACTACTAACTTCCTTCTTGATTATCTTTATTGGGGATTTTTTATCACTAAATCCTTCAGTGAATAGCCACCAGTGACTTGCTGCTCCCTCACCATCATAGCACCATTTCTCCATAAACAATGCCAAAGCAAGGACAAAACATGTTTTTTCATTCATAGAACACATTARTATCTGATCAGGACAGTTGCAATCTTCCATCACATTTTTAGACCACTTCATTTTGAGTGTTACTAGAAACTCAGGAACTTGAGGGCAACCCTTCAAAGAATCCTTAGTGMTATGAACCATATCATCATTGCACACCATGGAGTGCATCTGGGTCAAAATCATTACAAGATATCTCTTCTTGTTATCAATGACAGTACCAGCATTTTGCAATATAATGTCAACTGCCTGCAAAAATTCATTCTTTGTCAATGGCCTATCCATCTTTGTCTCAATGCCAAGACCTCTAGTTTCCTTTAACTTGACTGCTGCAATAAGATTATTCAACTCTTGAGGTGGAGTAGGATTGCCATGCCCAACACCTTGCTGAAGTACAGTCCAGTTGATAGTCTTGTTAGGGAGATAATACAATATGCCCTCATTTGCATAAGCAATAGTTGTAGACCTTTCAAATTTCACATAGGCTTGGCCAAGCAAAAAAGACGATCCAATCATGCAGTAGCAATCATGTATATACACCAGCTCTATAACTTTATATGATCAATAACGCCCTATAACCCCCCACATGACTATTTGTCTTTCAATTCCCTTTCGATTCATGTGCTTATCATTGTTAAGCATCCATTTGGGACCAAGATACAGCTTCAACTGTTAGTTCATGACTAAAACAGTTGTATGGTTAAATAACATGGTGTGTGGATAACTGGTCATATTTTTACTGTGTAATGACTCATGGGATTAAAAAATTTACTTGTACTATGGCTACAGTGTGCATGTGCAAGCAAAACTATTTTGTCGCATGACTGGTGGGATTCAAAAATTCAAGTACTGAGCATGTTCATTTTGTATGCATTTAGTTTTTTAGTCMAAGTAGTTATCACACACAAAAAGATAGCCCGTAATCTACGGCTGGATTGTAGATTTTCTAGCCAACTCTATCGTATAGAGTTGGACAGCTAATGTACGGTCCCAGTTGTAGATTACGGGCCATCTAATTACCGTSTAACGACTCATGGGATTAAAAATTTAACCATACGAAATCCACGTGCTCAGTACATAATACTGCAGTGTACAGCGGGCACGCATTCATGCGACCAACTAGTTTCGCGCGCACGTGCTCAACCAACAAAATTTTTAATCCCACGAGTTGCCACGTGCTGTAGGCCTAGTACAAGTCAAATTTTTAATCCCACGAGTCATTACACGGTAATTAGATGGCCGCTAATCCACGCACACGTATAATTTAACCGTAATTGTTTCAGTCTTGAACTGACCGTTTCGGCTATAACTTTTTCCCCAACGGACGCTTAAGTATGATAAGCACATGGTTAAAACGAGAATTCAAAGAGCTTTCTAATGGCGTGGGGGAGTACGGCGTACGACGAATATTCACTGATATACGTTTACGTATATATTGAATTGCTAATGTACGACTGGTGCGTCTTTTTTTGCTTGGCCCACGCYATACGATACGATAGGATTATCATCTGGACCTGGGTCCTCTTTCCCATAACACTTCAGTGCCAAAAAACAATAGATATGTTCAGGGGTAATAATTTCAAAGTCATCATCACTAAACACATGACCCCATGGAAATCTTGTGTCATAAGTCCTTGGAGTGCCATTAGTTCTATCTCAAGTCCCATGAACAAAATCCATGATGTCAATGAAATATTTGAGATGTCTCTTCCACTGATCAGGAACATTAACTCCTGATGGGCAGCAACTATGAGTTCCTTGTCTTGGTCTTTCTCCTGTTGTGCTAGTACTAGCACTGGTGGTGGTGTTATCATCATTGTCATCACCATCCCCATTATTGACAGCAACACCATTAACACTAGCATTGATGTCCTTGTCTGCCTCTTGCTGATAACAAGCTACTGCAACAGCATTATTGCTATCTGTTTCCATAAGGGCTATACCTTCTGATAGGCCTCCTCTACTTTCTCCACCAGCGGCATCGTTCACTGTTGCTCCCCGCCAGCGTCCAGCTAGTGAAGCTTCAAGCACTGTTCCCCTTCCTCCAGATGAGCGTCCACCCCTGCGTTCACGACAATCAGCTGGTGATGCTTCAACTATTCCCCTGACTCCTGTTCATTCTCCTCATCCATGGCCTCTGTGTCCAGCACCACTGCCTCTTCATCCATGTCCTGCTGCCTCTTCTTGATCAGCTGCTTTGAGTGTTACAAGTGCAACTGTCCCCCCCCCCCCTTGTTGTTGGTGTCCAAGTGTGGTGGTGGTGATTGCTTCTTGTTCTTCTTGCTGGCGTGCCATCACTTGTACTAGTACTAGTATTAGTTGCTGTAGTTGCAGACGTTGTCCAATTTAAAAGAAAACTCAAGTTTTAAACATGAAGGGAAGAAATCAATGTGCACTTCAGTTGAGGAGGTGAATGATTTGTGGTTGCAAATTGTTGCAATACACTAGTATAAACTCAATGCATGAAATTGTGCCTCAGAGGCTAAGGGATAACAACCCCAGAAAAAATATGCAGTACTGATTTTGCATGTTAATTTTGCACATGAATCAGTCATTACTACGTACATGTGCAAAAGTAGTGGTACTAACCATGGTACCGGTCAATTAGCACTTTTTGTTGCAAATGACTAGTACCATACCAGTTAATTTGATAAAATGTATAAACTGTAAAAGCCTACCACGTGCCCCAGGGCAAAAAGGTATTCTACTTAAACACCAAAAATTATTAATTTGTACTAATAAAATCATGATCAATTTTGAAGCCCAACATTTAGTACAAGATCTAAATAGATCTACTATTTTTTTTTAAYCACAAACAGTGTAACAAGACAATTGGAATTGCTCTGGAATATCTTCGAATTTCCTTGACCCCTTTAGGGATATGTTTGGTCACAGTCTTGGGAACAGTGCCCTGTGTTAGCATTGTTACACAGTCAAAGGCCGGGTGGGGTGGGGTCCTCCATTAACAGCTGGTATGGCCAAAAGTTCTGCCAGAAGTCAATCAAAAAACAACTCTAGACCACCAGACTACTAAGTACCCAGTCCAAGTTGATATAATTACTTATAGATCCATGTCATTGGGAAGCCAAATGATGCTGTAGCAGCTTTGAACTACTCAGCCAAAAAACAGGTACTGAGTGGCCAAAAATCATTAATTCTAGGTGTAATTTACTGGTACCCATAGATGATTGTGCAGACATCTTGAAGTTAAGTTGGCATTAATTTTTAGTTCAGTTTAATACTCACCAAACTAGGAGTCATTCAAAGTATAGTAGTAAGGTTGAATGCAAAAAAATGCTGGCAGGTAAAATCGCTGCTTCAAGTTCTGCTAAAAATTGCATCTGCTAGCTTATGTCTGAATTGTATTCGTCGTCGCTTTCAAAATTTGCACGACCCAACGCAATCATGGACATTAGAAGCATGGTCTGTCGATTGGACGGAAGATCACCTCTGTGCATCTGATTCAATAAGTTACCTGCTGCTGCTCTTCGTTCGGCGAGAGGGGTGCYATCGAGAGTTTGTAGCATTCGTTGCAGGGCAGCATCTGGATCTTGCCGCCATCGGTCTGCTTGAGAATTCGTCACATTCGCATAAGACACACGTTGATGATCAATGGGCAATCCATCAAACGACGACGAAGAGAGTGGTTGTCCTCGAAACGCTGGAGCTAGATCGAGTACGTCCATTGTTCCTATTGTATCATGGTCTTGGCTGCAATATCCTCCATGAGTCAAAATGTAACCGTCTTCGTTTAAGAATGCTGCGACACCAGTGAATCGAGGTTTGGGAATAATCCCCTTGATGCAGACCCCACCACTGGTAGTAGACGATGATAAGGGTTGTGAAACTTGATCATGCCGAAAGAAAACATCAGCTTTAAGATCATATGCAATCACTCCATTAGTGGAAGGTCTACCCGAGCCAAAAAAAAGCAACACAGTGTCCCGTGAAATTTTTATTCCGTGGTGGCACCTTCCAAGACAAAGTGTTTCCGATGGCGATAGAGTCAACAAACGTTCCGCATTTTCAGTATCGTGTCCAATGTTATGCTCGCTTTCACTATTGCCATACCTTCTATTGCTATCGTTATGCAATTTCTTCCATTTCCAAGGAAAGGAAGCTGCAAAGTGGTCACCTTGCCATTTATCACCGAGCTGCAATTCCCAAACCTCACTATTGTCATCACCTGATCTCAACAAGTCCGAACCGGAACCGCCTCCRAACAAAACCAATCGATTTCGAGTATCATCTAATACAACCGAATGGCCGTGTCGACCACTAGGTCTACTATCTATGCCGTCAGCACCCAAAGAAATTCTACCTTCTCCAATCCAAGTCCACGTTTTGGTGTCCAGAATCGCTTCATTCAATATGGAACAATCAGCTGCAAAAAAAGCAATACAAAAAAAGGACGTAGGCAAATTACCGAGTGCCCGTTACATCATTGAGAAGAAATGAGAGATTTGAACAACCGAAATCCAACCCTTCTCCTTCTTTCCGAAAAAGAGATACACGAATCAAAAGAATACGTACATTTCATTCCACCGAGGACAACAAGATATCGATCTAGTAACAGTGTTGAGGAGTGATATGCTCGAGARAGAAAGTACCGTTCTGGAGACCCTTCAACGTCGTGATCTCCCGATATCACTCCAGTAGTGGAAATGTTCGACCAATCGCATTTGAACTGTTGATCCCACTGCCATTCCATGTCGATTGCGTGCTCTTCACTTTCATCGCCTTCATTGTCGTGTTTTGGTTCACGCTCCCTCTTTCCTCGTCGGTGTCGCCTTCGCGCATGTGCTTCTTGCGTCAGCGTCAGCATGGATACTTGTGATGTTTCCCCCGAGTAACCTCCAGCTCTAAACCCACCGAATCGAATAGCACGCATCCGGACAGTTAGCCTAGGCTGACACTCTCCGTTCGTGGTCATGGAGTACTCTGTTGGCAGGGCAGTCAGCGTTGCACCATAGACAAAGCTACTACCAGATCTAGGTTCCAATCGCTTTACACTCCAACGATGGAGTCGACGTTCGGAATTTCGAGGATTGTCTTCTAAAATTCCTGTTCCTGCATTAATGATGTCTATGGGTTCGGGGAAGAAGAGAAACTTTGGAATGAGCGAGTCCAGCCGCCATCTATGTCTGAAAGTTACTTTCGACAAGAGTTCAGAAACTTACACACTGAATCGTCATCACTGAAACCACCTGTAATCACGACAAAGCGTTCTCGTATTCTTGCTAGTTGTCCTTCTTCCGACGATGACATGGATAAACCATCGACTACCTGATTTGAAATAACTTTTCGCGAAACGACACACGCTACGTGTCCTTCGCGATCTGATATTCCAGAAAATCGTCCATATGGTCGCACCGGATACCACCTCACCCCACCGAAGCTCTTGGTTGGGTTGGCTTTGTGACAATGAAACAAAAATGAATGTTTTGCCCTTCGCCAGTAGCACCCATCAACCTTATCGTCTGCGGCTCGCGGTGTTTGCAATTCTTTCATTCGATGATAGTATGCATAGCAAGATGCGCCATCTCGGTTCGAAAGCATGTCCCAAAAGCTTCCAGACTCTCCCAATGCACTGCATAGCCGTCTATTCACACTAAGCAGGGACAAAACATCTCTTGCGGAGAGATGCAAGGCGACGTTTCCCCAAACTACTTCAGGAAGGAAATCTAGCAGGGTATGGTTTTTTGACGGTGACAACCCTATGCGATGGCATTCGGCAACGTCTGGATCATCGATTGTGTTACTCATATTTTTTTTCTTTCATTTATGGAATACAGGATAGTCCACTTCATTTTGAAGTCCATAGTCAGAATTTTCTGATATTGCCTCAGACTCGGAATTGTTATGTAAATGAACTATGAAAGGGTACAAATGAGCACTGTACAGTACCTTGTACGGTACCGTATTTACGTTACGAATTCTCGTTCTGTACGTACAGGTACGAGTACCTTGTTTGTGTTGCGTTGCGTTGCGTTGATTCAGTACTACTCGCACCCGTACCTCTCCTATCCTATCCTGGTAGGTAAGTAGCAAGTATCGTACATAGAGTTGGTACCGTACGTAAAAATATTATTTTTTATTTTTCTTTGTGTAGATGGATCTAGCTTGGTGATTAACCTAAACTCTAATTATAGATAAGATAGATCTACCGGTACTGTGAAAAATAAAAAATAATGACCTCGCGAACCCCTTGACGCACCGACGATATTTTTAAATGACATCCAAATGTTTAACCCCTAAGAAAAAGATCTCGAAAACGAATTCTAGTGTCACGTGACATCCGGACAGACGATGAGCTTCAATACCAGTAATTCGTGACTTACTCAGTGGAGTTGGTTATGAGAACCGTAACCTGCGTGCTGACACCGAAAAGGATCTTAGGATTTCTTTTTTCATGTGATGGCGCACCTTTTCCTTCTGAAAAGAACTAGTAGTACTTCTACGAAGCATTACGTACAATACCGTACTGAACGTGATTCGTAAGAAGAACTACCGGTAGTTCTCAACCGTACTCGTACTAGCGGACCGGACAGCTGTAACTTGATAGGATATCAATCAACTCAGTCGGGATCGCCATCACCACTACCATCATCACTACGGTACCACCACCGCCCACGCATCTCTTAAACTGACTTGGGTAATACGGTTCACACAACCAATACGAGCTAGATTTCGTTTTATAAAAAAATACCGGACCAGACGCACATCACTGGTCTTCTCAYTACTTTGTCATCACCAAGGGAAGTCTTATTCACTCCGAAACCGTAAAAATGTCAGATACCGGAGCTTCTCTCACCCCAACTACGCTTGCACCTACCGTGGCAGCAGTTGTCGATTCGTTTGACGTGTCTTCCACCGCTGCTTGGATTGTGCTCATTGGCGTTTGCATCTTTTTCACACTCCTTGCCATTGGCTCCATGGACAAACTAGGCTTCCTCGGTGGCCTCAAGGGTATGTGTCTTCTCAACAAGAAAGGGCAGGATGCTCTCACCGTCGATTACTTTTTGAGTGCACGTGACTCTGCAGGTTACTGGAGCATCGCCTTGAGTTTCTTCGCCTCTGGAATGGGCGCTTGGGTGGTCTATGGTACCACTGAGATGGGTGCGAACCCCGCTCTTTCGTGGCTGGGTGTCCTTGGATACAGTGGCGCCTCAGCCTTCCCCGCTATTGTCATCTGTTTCTTGGGACCTTCTATCAAGAAAMTTTCCGGCGAGAACGCCTTTTCGACAAGCGACTTCGGACGGAAGCGCTACGGCCGTCTCATGCAACTCGCRATTTCGGCGGTTTCCGTCTTCTACATGTTCATTTACATGGTAGCGGAATTGACTAGTATTTCGAATATCTTTGCTTTGTTGACCGGCAACACCAACTCAGCCTTCTCTATTGGTGTCACATGCGTGATTGGCATTTTTACCCTATTGTATACGGGAATTGCCGGATTGCCCTCCTCAATCGTCACCGATCGATTCCAGGGTCTCATCATGGCTATGTTGGTCATTATCCTAACCGTTGCGGTCTGTAGCTTCGATGAAAACAAAGTCACTCGAGAGGAATTCAAGCTGGCATCTTCTTGGACGGTTGAGGGCTTCATGGCAATGGTTACTCTGATCATCGCAATTTTGTGTGCCGAACTTTTCAATCAGGCAAGCTGGCAGCGAGTCTGGGCCGCCGAGAGTGTCCCAGCGATGAGAAAGGTGAGTATTTTTCTCTTAGTCTCGTCGTCGGTGTCATTATTATACCAATATAATCCATCGTCGAAAAACGTTCTCATTCATCTCACATCTCTTTCTCTAATTCACACATCGAACTCATTTACGTCAATCATCTACACAGGGTTTCGCCCTTGGAAGCTTCTTTGTGTTTCTGTTGATGATGTTCTTTGGCATTATGGGAATGATTGCCTACGCCAACGATCCCGCATCGTACGACAGCTTTGATAAATTCGCCTTCCTCTCCTTTTTTGATTTGCTGCTGCCCCTCGGAAACGGTTGGCATATTGTTGTTTTGATTTTTGTCACCGCGCTGGCAGCTTCTTCGCTCGATTCGCTCCAAAACGGACTCAACTCCATCTTCTACCGAGATGCATTGCGTGCGGGGTGCAATGCCCACGCCACCGCCTCTGTTCTGGTGTTGTTGATGAACATTCCAGCCATCTGGTTGGCATCGAAGGGAATTTCGGTCATTGCGTTGTTTTTGGTGGCTGATTTGGTTTGTGCCACCGCCGTCTTCCCAACCTTCCTGGGATTGCAGGAAACCGACAAGCTCGGCGGTTTGTTGCCAGCCCCTACCGAATTAGGTGCCTTCCTTGGATTCCTTTCCGGAATCGCTACCGTATTGGTTAATGGTGCCATTAATGGGCAGAATCCTTTCCAATACTTCTGGCTCCGAAATGGCGGCATCTGTGCTCTGTGCGGTTCTGAGACAATGATTACTTTCATTGTCACTCCGTTGGTGGCAGGAATCATGACATATGTCTTCACTCACTTGGATCTTTGTGTTCGTGGCAAAGAAAATGCCAGACGTTCGGTCATCAATTTTGCCTTTGACAAAGATGATTTGGACGACGATGCTGCCGAAAGCGGCGATGTCGATATCGAAAAGCCTGCCGAGGAGGATGGCGAAAAGCCGCCAGAGGAGAAGGCGGTCCCCGAGAAGAAGGAAGCCGCGGTCGAGACCGTGGAGATGGAGGCCTAGTCAGGATGGCACGCTAGTCTCGCGACCTTGTGTCGAGTTGGCTMTTTCGTTTGTTTCACAACGATCTTCATTGTTTGTTTGCGGGAGCGCAGCTGAGATCCAATAATATGCAACTCTGTCTCGTGATGTTGTAAAATATTATGGAAAACCGCTTGAACCTGATCATGGTAATTCATGCGTGAGGGAAGAACAAAACAATCACGAAGACCCTGAATTTTATTTGTTTGTGTTTGTTTCATGTTATGGTTGATTAAAAGGAGCAAGAATTGCTTTCCACTTTATCTGGTGGTGGTGATTTGATGAAACTAAGGAATATGCATCATCATAATCCCAGTTCATATTTATCGGGAAGTCCTGTTTTGATCAAAAACAGAATGAATTCTTGAGAAGAGAATTTCCACTGATATACTAGAGATATAGAAGAAAGTAAATTCCACCCTTTATAACATCAATCATTGATTTGCAAGTAATCCTGTTTTATTTTGAGAAGGGTTTTCTCACGAAGGTTAAGAGCAGACTTCGGAACAAAGTTAACTCTGTCACAGTAAAGATCCTTTGTATGATGTCAAGACCCTTTTTGATCCTTTCAGCAGATCTTCCTTAATTTCGTAACCGCAAGAGTACAGTACGTAACCGTTGAGCAGCTCAACATTTCCATGTACTCAGCTCGCGTGGTATTTTTTAGGTACACGATTTGTTGAGTAGATCGCGCCGTACAAACACTAGTTATTTTTTGCCAAAGTACATGCACCTCAACTGGTTACAAACCGCGCGGACTGAATTTTGTAACCAGAATTTGTAACCAAACCCTTTCCTAAGGAGAGCCCATATTTTTTACACGATACTACTGCTAGTCTGGTTACAAAAAAAAAGGGTCTGGTTACAAAAACAGGCGCACTGGTTCCCTTGTGCGCGCATGTAACCAGGCAAACGCACCTCAACAGGTACAAACTAAAAACTGTCTTCACTACTGTAAATACGGAATAGTATCAGTACCAGTAGTACACAGTAAAGTATCTTGAACGAGGAGTACTAAATTCAGCGAAAAACTCATCTCAATTGCTATTCCAGTACAAACTCGTGTAGAAAACACCGTAGAAATATTGATTTGCAGGGGGAAACAAGCAAAACACCAACCAGCAGAGGAACGCCGTATCGTATCAGCAACTCGTATTGGCAACTCGTATCAGCGTCCTCCATATCAACGACTCGTATCAGCGACTCGTATCAGCGTCCTCCGTATCAGCGTCCTCCGTATCAGCGTCCTCCGTATCAGCGTCCTCCGTATCAGCGTCCTCCGTATCGTATCAGCGGCTCCTCCGTATCGTATCAGCGGCTCGCTCCTCCGTATCGTATCAGCAACTCGTATCGTATCAGCGCTGGCTCCTCCGTATCGTATCAGTGCTGGCTCTTCCGTAGTATCGTATCAGCGCTGGCTCTTCCGTAGTATCGTATCAGCGCTGCTGAGGACTCCTCCGTATCAGCAATTTGCTGAGTACATGGAAATGTTGAGCTGCTCAACGGTTACGTAAATAACTGTGGAAGAGCTCCGCTTCAGCCCAACAAGTATCTTCAACAAGCTCTCGAGCTTGTTGAAGATACTTGCAGTAACCTCACTTCGGTCTCGAGCAAGCTCTCGACCTCAGTGATGTTACTAGTGTACCCAAATCGTACCAGAAAATGTACTCTGTTGAGCTTCGTGTTATTATCGCGAGAAGAGTTTTTGTACCGTGGCTTCTCGAGCTAGCTCTCGAACCCACGGTACAAAAACTCTTCTCGCGATAACACGAAGCTCAACAGAGTACATTTTCTGGTACGATTTGGGTACACGCGCTGCGCGAGCTCCTCCACAGTTATATAACATACCAGTACGTAGTAATAAGATATGGAATGGTACGAGTACCGTACCGTAGTGTACCGGTAGGCCCTTTTTCCGAGCAAGACGCCGAAGGACTCAYCAATTTACATTCCTTTTGCAACACATGTCGACACGAGAAAATCTAGAATAGTCTGCACGTTCGAAATTCCTATGCCACTAGTAGTTGAGTAACACAGCATGGCGGGAGGCAAAGAAGAGGGGAGAAGCCACCAGGACTACGAAACGGAACCATCGGCTGCTGCGGGTGACATCGCCAATAATGACAGCAGCAGCAACAACCACGATTCGACCCACCCGGGTGCATCCACGGACCTCATCACAAAGCTGTTGGTCAAACGCGTYGTTGGTTTTTTGGAGCAGAAACCCTCTGATTTCGCGATCACTCTCCTGCCCGATTCGGAACCATCTGTAGCAGGAACCGAAAAAGTAAGGCGGAACGAAAGCCCGGTGCCGGCGTCGGATTCGTTGGCATCTCTWWCTAGCGAGGAGCGCACCCTACTGGAGGCATCTACGGCTTTGATGACGGAACCCAATCGCGATGCACCCTCAAAACATATAGGCCACCTCGGGTTGGACGCGAGACATTTGCCTCAAATTGCCAGAATTCTTCGCACGGCTTACTTCCGGGCCAGAGAAACATTTCGAACGGCATCGTTGGCATCGTCGTCGGCACCGTCTCGTAAAACACCGGCTCGGTATTGGTCGGAAGCGGAAGAACTGTTCCGCATCACGTCGTGCCTATTGCTCATTCAACCGGATCATGTTACGGCATGGGCCGATCGGCGGCGGTGTCTGCTAAGGCTCCAATATCGCGGCGTGAATGCTCTCGATCCCGTGGCCTATGGTTGTGACAACGACGGATGCGTGCAGAGCCAGACCGACGACAGCGAAATTGGAGAAGCACAGAAACAGGCATCGCTAGATCTATGGAATCAAGAGCTGGATTACCTGGACCTTCTCGTGACACAGCACTCAAAGGCGTAAGTGCTTTTTGTGAAGTTGGAAACCGCATCTCTGCCTTCTTTGTGAGCGATTGCACCGCAATGTTTTCCAACCCGTCTGTGTTTTGATGCGATGCACCACACCAACCGAAACCAATCACAGGCCTTCGTCGTGGAGCCACCGAAAGTATGTTCTGCGGCATTTGYTTCGAGGCATCCAAAAATCCTCCCAACCCCCGAACAAAACCAAGGAAGAGTTGTTCTCTCGGGAAGTTCGGACTTGCACCGAAGTGGCGGAAAAATTCCCGAAAAATTATTACGCGTGGACGCACCGGAGGAACTTGTGGGATTTGTTTGCTTTCGACGAAATGGACACGGGCAACGGAGCCGACGGGGGAGATGCCGAGCAACCCGTGGGCAGCGAAAGGAAACGGGAAATGCAGCAACAAGAAGGGAAGAAAAGGCACCAACGATACACAGAGCTCCTGGAAACCGAATTGGTGGTTGGATTGTGGCAGGATTGGTTGCCGAAGCACCCGGCCGACCATTCGGCGGTCCACTACTCGTGCCAGGTTCTCGACTTGGTCCTCGGGGCCATTGCGGCAATGCCAACGGAAGGGACTGGTGAGCGGGACGCCAGGATCGAATCGATTTCGATTGCGGCCCTCGAGACGGTCCGGTCGCTCCTGTCGAAGCATTCCTCCAACGACTACGAGAGCCTCTGGATCCTCCGCCGTCTCACCTGTAAGACGTTGTGGGAACGCCAGCCGTGCCGCCCCGTGGAAGAAGAGCGGACGGCCGCTGCGGAGACCCCGGGCCGTCGCCTGGTGAGGGACGACCTGGCACTGGTTCTTTCGTCCACCCTTGGCGCGAACGGCGACAAACRGCCGCCGCTCGAAGAASCACAGCGACAGGCGGGCCCGAGCGGCGCCGTCGAAGGAACTCCCATCGACGACAAGAACGWTTCTRTGCACGCCTGGACGTTTCTGGCGTGGTGCCTYGGGAATCTAAGCGGAATTWACGAAAGGGACGACGAACACGTCTTTACCAAATGCGTCGGGGCGGCCATCTCGGGGCACCTGACGGCAACGGCACAAGGAAGAGCAACGAGCACACCGCAACACAATGTCCTAATGTATACATCTGCATCGTCGCCGCTATTGGAGATGCTGAAGGAGGGAACGGTATAAACACAYCCACTCATAGAATATTGTTGTATCAAACTGAATTGTAGTCTGGGGTTTCCYYTATGTTTCGTGGAATCAAAGCATTGGTCCGGTGGATGGCATTGTAATGCATCGTGCATCGATGGCAACAGAGTGGAACAAGAGGGTTTTGCATAGCGTAGCGTAGCGTGGTGCGGAACCGAACGGCCTCCGTGTCCGAACGGCGGCACCGGTGGCGGCGTCCTTTCTCACTCGCCGGAAGCAGCTTGAGCGGCCGACGCGTCGACCTCGAGCACAAAGTGGCGCGATCGCTTCTCGCGTTCGTCCCCCCCGCACGCCGGTGCGGAAGAAAACGACGACGMCGCCGCCGTTGCCACCAGGGGCCGGTCCATGGCCCCCGCGACGGCGGCCCTCGCCGCCCGGACCGCCAGCGGGCCGTTGGACATGGASAGGGGGCCGCAGCCCGGGAGGCCACGGATGGACAGCGAGAGGACCGAGTCGAGGACGACGGAGCCCCCCGTGGTTTCCTTGTCGTCGTGGGTGGTGACGCCGAGGCCCTTTGCGACGGAAGCGGGCCCGGGGGGGGAGGTCCCAAAGCCCCCCACCACCATGTTGAGGACGCGTATTTTTTTGCGTTTCGTGTTTGTGKATTTGTTGTTGTTGTTGCTGCTGTTGTTGGTGGTGTTGGTGTTGTTGCTGCTGTGCACAATCTCCCTCAGCCCATTGTAGCCGGCCCAATCGAAAATCCCGCCGTCGATCAGCAGCGAGTAATCGACGCTCCCGTCGCCGTCGCCGCCGCGGTGTTCCACCCACCCCACGGGCTGGAAGAGCCCCGGAAAACACGCCGAGGCCCGGGCCGCGCGCGCCATCGATCCCCTCGTGAGGATCTTGGGGGTCGGGAGAAAGGCCTCGGCCACCCACCGGAGGGGCCCGCGCGCCGCCGCCGCCGTGGCGTTGGAGGGGCCGGTCCGGACCCTCGGGAGGACGTCCACCGCCGACACCGCCACCGGGACGAGGGAGTCCTCCAGTTCCAGCCACGGGAACCGGCGGCGGTCTCTCCTTCCCCCGGCCCCGGCGATGGGCGAGGCCTCGGCCAKAAAGGCCTCCATGATGGATTCGAAGCGGTCCCCCCGGAGGACGCCGCCCAGGCCGCCGGGATCGGCAAAGTCCGACAGGCCCAGGTCCGAGACAAAGGAGGCCGCCTTGCCCGGAGCGATCCCGGCGGCCAGCAGGACGGCGGCCATGGCACCGGCGGAGGCGCCCGCCACCCCGCTCAGGACCCCCCGGTCGACCAGCAGGGACGAGGAAGCGGGGGGGCCGCCCCCGCCGCCGCTCCSAAAGAGCGCGTCCTCCATTCCCTCCAGCGCGCCAAAGTAGCCGTAGAACCCAAAGAACGCGGGGCCCATGGCGAGGTAGACGTCTGCGTCGTCGTCSTCGTCGTCGTCGCTGTTGTTGTCCTTGTTGCTGCCGGGATACAGGAACTCTCGGAGCGTCGTGGTGGCGGAACCGGGACAGGTAGCAGTTGTGGGATCGTCGGCCCGGGGAGGGGATTCCGATGCGAGGGCCGCAGCCGCCGGCGGTGCAAGAAAGACCAGCGGCAGGAGAAGGAGGGCCAGCGGGAAGTGCGGCACCGCACGGCGGGCGGCAGAACTCGTTGTTCCTGCCATTCTCGGTTCGGTAGGTACGTCCCGTWGTTCYGTCTTTTCTGTTTCCTTTTGGTCGGCTCTCTCGTTGGCGGCAAAGACCATCACAGGGTACGTACCGATTGTGCACCGTACGGCTTGGTACMGGAGGTACGGTAGGGCACGGAGGGAAATAAATGCCGATGTTTTCTACGACGGGTAGGAGAATTTTCTCAAAAACTCGGGGAAAAATCATCGTAGTACGTACGTACCGGACAGCTACGAGTAGAAACTACGTACGAACTATGTATGTAGTATGTAGCGTACACAAATTAGTATCGTAATTATTGTATGTA
>CAACVS010000021.1:23753-36410 GCA_900660405.1 Pseudo-nitzschia multistriata | reverse complement strand
CCWYMAAAAAGGGGATGCCGTTGGAACCTTACAGCACGTAAAATTGCGCGAGGAATTGGGATYTTTTTTTTCATMGTATTCCTGTTACTGTTTTTGCGGTCCAACACTTTTGGGGTGTTGCGAAATAGAGCTAAAGCATTTGTTGGCAGCCTCCACCAAAGTTTCAATTCAACCGACWTCCTTCTAGTTTCTACGGAAATTGTAAATTGTTGCTGCCAATCGAGTCGAGTCGAATAGTCCAGTCGAATCGAATCACCAAGCACCGTCGCCGCGCCAACACGTTGCCCCGTACACAGGATCGCCAACCATACAATCGCGGCATGCCATTGCAAGGGASGCCGACCATGGACGCCGGGGACGAGCGAGCAAGAGAGGGCGGTGGTGGCCGGCCCGAGAGTCCCGAGAGCCGCCGGCACACAAACGACGCCTCGCGCAAGCGCAAGCCCCGGTCCGGGAGGGAAGACCGCGGCCGGAGGAGCCGCAGCCGCCGCGAGGACCGGTGCGGCGAGAAAGGGAGACCGCGCTCGGGGCCGAGGCCCGACAACGAAAGCGAGAGCGACGGAGACGCCCGGCGCCGCCGGAGGCGGGCGGCGAAGCGGAACGCGAGGAAGGAGGAACGCGAGCGGGGGCGGCGGAGGCGAACGCACCGGAAAGGGCGGAAACGAAGAAAGCACAAGCGATCCGCGTCGCCCTCCTCTTCGTCGTTGTCTTCGGGCGGTGAATCGTCGTCGTCCTCCTCCTCCTCTTCGTCGTCTATCCCCGACAAGAGGGCGAAGCGCAAGAGGTCCCGGAGGGAGGGCCCGAAACGGAAACGGCGAAGGGAGGCCCGAGGCGGAGAGAAGGCGGCAGCGCCTCGAGAACCACCTCCTCCGAACCGAGACCCGACCGTTGCGGCGGAAGCCGCCCCGTTGATCACCGCCGCCGGGACGGCTTCCGCCGCCCGGTCCCGGTCGATGGCCCCGATGTCCAGGGAAGAACACGCCCTGGAGCAGTCCAGGATCCGCGAGGTCTACGACCCGCTGAGCGGGCGGGTCCGCCTCGTCCGGGGGACCGGCGAAATCATCGAGCGCATCGTCTCGGCGGACGCCCACAAGCGCATCAACGCGGTGGCCACCAGGGGGGACGGCTCCGCCTTTTCCCGCGGCGTCTACGACCGGCTGAACAGGCGGTGAGGCGGCGGCTCGACAAACAATAGAGATAGAACGAAAGAAACACCAATTCTTTCACAAAGCAATAAATACAGGAACCACTAAATATTGTTGTAGTGTCGATTGGGAATTTTTATTCGGTGCTATAGGCCGAGACTGYGGTTGCTTCTTGGGGTTTGGACGACCGGTACGTCTGTGTAGTGCTCGTACTTGTATTGGTGCTAAAAGAAATCCGTGTCGTCGTTGCTCACGAGCGAGGCGTAGTCGACCATGCCRAACTCGTCTTCCTCCTCGTCCTCCACCTCGTCCCGGATCTCGCTCAGGACCTGGAGCCAGGCCGAATCGTCCTGGTCGTCCTCGTACACCAAATTGGTGGTCTTCTTGGCGGCGGCGGTGATCGTGACGGGGGGATCGTTGTTGAAGAGCGACGAGGTGGCCTTCTTGCCGGTCGCCGGTGGTTGGGATTTGGGCCGGTTTGCCTTTTGGCGTTGCTGCTGTTGCTTCTTCTGCTTCCTCTCTTTCACCCCGGCGGCTTCGACCAGGGCATCCTTCATCTCTTGTTCCGCGGCCTGGAGCTTTGTCGCGAATTCTTCTTCGGCGTCCTTGGGTCTCTCCGGCTGTGCTGTTTTTGTCGCTGCTGCTGCTGTCGAGGTCTCTCGGGGGGTTTCGGGCGTTTCGTTTCGCTCGACCGCCTTTGTTGACGAAACCGGCGCGGGTGCTTCGGCAGCGTCGCCGACCGCATCCCCGTCGACGTCGGCTTTCGAATCGGTGGACGTCGCCTTCGTTTCCGCCGCCAACGCCGAGGCGTTGTGCGCGACCGCATCGACGGTCGCCGGTGTCTCGAGCTCGCCCGCMRGAAYCGCCGAAAGATCCGTCGCGCTCGCGGCAACGGACTGGTCGCCKCCACCGTCGTTGCCGTTCTTCGCCGCGGGAACCGCAGCGCTGGCGTCGCTGTCTTCTTCCTGGTTGCCACCCAGCACGGCGGCCATTCCCACGACCCCGACACCGGCGGCTCCGAGGACGATGGGGGAGAGACCAAAGGGGGCGGCCGGTGCCGCTCCCGGTGCCACCGACGATTTTTCGGCCTTGGCGGAATCGGCCTTCTCCTGGAGCGCTTGYTTCCTGGCGGCGTAGGCAGCCTCCTTCTCCGCCTTCTTCTGGTCRGCAAGGGCCTTTTGCTCCCGCAGCCGCTGTTCCTTCCTTTCCTGGATGGCCAGTGCTTCCTGCTTCTTTTGTTCTTCTTTTGCTTTGGCTCGCTCTCGGGACAACCGCAGCTGCTCCTGCATTGCGGCCCGTCGTTCCTCCTCGGCCTTTGCCTGTGCGACGGCTACCTCCTGTTGTTTCTGGTAGTAGGCCTGGTTGTCCTCTTCTTGCTTGTCGTTGGCCCGGCTGTCCTTGAACGAGACCGAAAAATCTTTCGCTTTCATCTGGCGGAGCTCCCCGAGCTTTTCCTTTCCGTCCTCGATCTTGGCGAGGTAGGACGGATCGTTCTTTCGCTCCTCGTACAGGGCCCGGACCGATTCCGGCGTGATGTCCWGGCGAAGCTCCCCCGGCTGAAACTCGAGCGCGTGGACGTCCCTGAAGGGAATCCCCGCGATCATGCACGACAGCAGGGCCGGGCCGGTCCCGTCGGGGAAAATGACGAGAATGATTTCCCCGGCGGTCCGGGATTCCTGGAGGGACAGAAACTGGCGGAGGCGGGTGAACTGGTCGTGGAGGGTGTCGTTCGGGGTCCCGTCCGTGTTGGCCGGGGGCCGGGCCCCAAAGCCCTCGACCCCGGCTTCCATGGCATCCATGGCCCAAACGGCGGGCCGCACGACCGTTTCGTCGGAGGAATCCCACAGGCCGATCCCGCGCTGGTCGAGGTAGGTAAACTCCGGGAGCAATCGGTCCCGTCCCAATCGGAGTTCTCGGGCGATGTAATCCCCCGTGTCCATTCCGTTTGCGGCCAGGGAGTGGTAGACGACCGTCGGTGGAAGGGAGGTCTTCTTGAGGGCGGAAATACTGTCCCTGAGGCAGTCGTATCCCTGCTGCGAGAGGGCGTTGTCGCGGTTGGTGAGGAACAGGGCGTTGGTGCTGTAGATGCCCTCCAGCTCCAGCTCGGAAGTCCCGGCGCGAATAAAGTGGTATTTGTTTTTGAGGGGCTGGGTGTTCGGGTCGTCCACCGGGAATCGCAGCAGYAGGGCGTTGGCCGGGTCCGCTGCAAGCATAAAGGGCGTCGCGAGTCCACCAAAGAGCGCTTTGGCGGAATTCGAAAAGACCTCTCGTCGGTTCATGTTCGTGTTTACGGTCATGCTCTGCGGCATTCTTAGCAGTGATGATGGTCCTCCTCGGTCGATTTCTTCGGACGACGACGATGCTAGCGACAAACACGTGCGCTGACGCCTTCTCGGATTGGTTGTGGTCGACGACGACGACGACGACGACGAGACAG
This sequence comes from Pseudo-nitzschia multistriata, assembly GCA_900660405.1. Taxonomy (NCBI): domain Eukaryota; phylum Bacillariophyta; class Bacillariophyceae; order Bacillariales; family Bacillariaceae; genus Pseudo-nitzschia; species Pseudo-nitzschia multistriata. The sequence continues at coordinate 32,828 of CAACVS010000021.1, read as the reverse complement.
ACGACAATCTTGCCGACGGAAAGGAATTTTGAGGAGCTTGACGCCGGACATTCTTTGCCTGGAGCGCTGATACAACGGTATACGAGTGGCAGAAGTGGCAGAGGAGCAGGGAAGACAAGAAAAGTGCCCGGTGCCGTTTCCCAGATTGCGATTCCCTTGACGTGCCGCTCGCTGTTGTCGTGCTCGTTCTCGTTGTTGCCATGGTGGTTCGGTTGGCGGGGTGTTTGAGTTTCCGTTGTTTGTGGTAATGACTCGGTTGGTCGAAAGCGAGGTGCAGTTGTTTTCTTCTGTGACAAACGATGACGACAGTGATGACGATGGATGACGAAGATGGTGGATGATTCGAATAGTGAGAGTCGTTGTTTTCTTTCTATGCTTCGAGTCTTTCTTTTTTGGAAAGCATGGAAAACTATTCGCCATCCGCATGTCGAAACCATGGATGGCACGGAAGGCTAAGTATTGTCGTCGTAGGATGCAGTACGAGAGGTACGTACATGGGTACCGTATGTGTCGTTATCGCACTGCATTATCGGCAGTATCTTTGGTCTTCTTCGTGGGAAACATCAACCCCATGAGAACCATGAGACGACTTTCTTTCTGTGGATTCTGTGGATTCTTTTTCACGTTTTGGAAAGAAAAAGAAGAGAATAAGACGGAAGAACGACTACATATGCGTTGGTAAACTGTGATTGGCTCATTTGGTTGCGAAAACGATGTCATTCTTTTTTTAAAATCGAGAAAACCAAGCTCATAACCCAACAAAGAAATTCAACATACGTAGAGAACCGAATTTTTCTCAAAAATATAATTCTCAATCCCGYATCAATTTATCAATCCGTGACTGGTCAAACCATCACACACCAATCAATCGAAATCGAAAGATCGAAGAAAAACAAGAGATAGGGTTATGACATGACAAGTACGAGTACTTGTACCGCATTTTGTGATGTCGTGATGTGTGACGGCAACATGTAATAACAGCATCGTGATAACAACATCTTCCTTCCACCGTCCCGTGCAGTGTCAAACTCAGCCAACAGCCTATTCCTACCGTACCGTACGACACAGCATCATGGCGACAACAAGCGCCCACTTGGTCATCCCCGGGCAGGTGATCGCCACCTCGTCGACGAACCATGAACTCGACAACCAGCAGGACCACAACGAGGGATTTTTGCGGGGCCACGGGACCTTTGTCGAGCACGATGCCTCCAAGCAAGAGGACCGTCTCGTCGCCAGTGTTTGCGGGGTCGTCCACCGGGTCAACAAACTCATCACGGTGGTTCCGTACTGCCCATCTCTGTACAAGGGAAACGTCGGGGACCTGGTGGTCGGACGGATCTCGGCGGTGGGTGTCTCCCGGTGGACCGTGGCGCTGCACGAGGCCAGCAAGGACGCGGGGCTCCCCCTCAGCGGGGTCCACCTGCCAGGGGGTGCCCAGCGGATGCGAACCTCCCAGGACTCGCGAGACATGCGCTTGTTTCTCAAGGAAGGAGACCTGGTCTGTGCCGAGGTCCACAAGGTGCAGCCGTCGGACGGTTCCCTGAGCCTGCACACCCGGTCGCACCGCTTTACCAAGCTCGAAAACGGTATCCTGGTGCACGTTCCGCCGGCCCTCGTGCCGAGGCGGAAAAACCACGTGGTGTCGATGATCAACGACACCATCGATGCCCTCTGGGGAGTCAACGGGAAGATCTGGCTTCAGCGCAAAATGGGGGACGACAAGAGCCAGGGCAGCGGCAACAGCAACACGCTGACGAACGAGGGCATGAAGGACGTCGCCGACCTGCAGGAAAAAATGCGCAAGGACCACGCCGAAACGCCCGTGGACGTGCAGCTGCGGCGATCCCTGGCGCGGCTCCGGAACGCCGTGGAATGCCTCCGRATGGTCCACGCCCTCTGCGCCCCGGAAAACGCCGAGGCGGTCTACCACAAGTCTCTGGAGATGGGGCTGGCGAATCCATCGGAAATGCTCTTTCCGAAACACGTCTTGCTTCTAACGGAAGACTTGCGGGCGTAGCCCCCGGTCGGTCCGTTGGAGAGTAGTAAAACACGAATCGAATCGGATCGAATCGAAACCAAAAGGAAAACAGAACGGGACGAACGCAACAGAACWAAACTACCAAGAAAGCGTGAACAGTACATCCGCGGGGTGTCGCTCTGCATCGGAACGTTTGCTTTTTCTGTGACGAGATCGTAACACTAATCACGGTGAATGAATGTATCCATCAATCCGTTCATTGACTATCCAGTCCTTAGTCCATCGTCAAGGCGTGTGCAACCAGAAGGTCTCTCCAAAAATGTTCCCGGATACTATATACGCTGTCAATCAGATGCTGTTAGGATGTATCGAATTGGATGGCTGGTATCTACAGCCGATTGCATTTTGTACTAGTACCACCACTATGTTTGGTGAAAGCGTCAACAATAAGTTCATGTTATAACTTCTGTCTCCAGAAACTACTACGATCACACCAAAACACGTCATTGATATTGCAGTCCTGGTATTTGAGCACATCTCGATGCGACGAGGATGCAGGTAGTACTACTACTGGTTCTATAAGTCGTACAAGTCGAGTAATTCTGCGCCTCGCTCGTGATCCGCCTTTTTGCAGAGAAAAGTGTTCTATCAATGGAAAATAAGCTGTCATGCAACATGGTGACAGTATTGCTATTATACTACTACAACTGCTATTTGTACTATCTTTTACTTTTACTAGTAGTAATAATATTTCAAGAAGTTCCGAATAGTACAAGTCCACCTCTTTCCATGTAAGGATAGTAAGGTCCATGCCTTCCTGACCTCTCTCCAGAATCCAGAACAGCTCGGACTGAAGAACTGTCAACCGGAATGCCCCACTGTACAGGACGTGGGATTTTGTTGCGGATATTATTTGTGAGATTGTGGGTCTTCCTTCGTGGTGGTGTCGTGCGTGCAGTGCGATCCGCCTTCTGGACAAAAGAATATTAAATTGAAATTGAATCCTACAGAGGCATAAATATGAAATAACGTGCCTTGACATACAGGAGCAGATGACCAGYATCCAAATACCGCGCGATTGATCCATGGCTGGAGAATACGAAAAAAGGTCGTACATACCGGTACTATCATGTTTCGGTTCGTACTAAAATCCTGAGAATTCAAACAGGAATCGGATTCGAAGAAAAGATCCTTCCTTTTCTGCTTTGCTACAATTCACTAAKGTAAAAGTTTCGGTGCCTGTTCCACAAACCTTAGGTCCCATTGCCTCGAATCAAATCAAATCTATCGTGCGCCATTTCCATTCAAACACATTTTTTTTACTTTCTACACGATGGGTCGCTTCTTCAAGAAATTTCGGCAGAGAATCGAAAGCCGCATCGATGCCGCTGTTGCCGAGGCTACTGGTGGCGGCGGATTTGGCATTGCCAACCAAACCGCTGCCCAGCTTTCCTTTGAGGAACAGAAGCCCGATTCGATGCGACAGAAGGACGTTCGAATGATTTCGGGTTGCGAGGATTCTCAAACCTCGGCGGATGTTTCCAACGTTGCACATTTTTCGCTACCCGATCCGGCAGGCCGTGCGGGGGGTGCCTGTACCTCGACCCTCCTGAACATTTTGTACAAGGACGAAACCGTCCCGGAAGACACCCTGAGTTTTACGCAGGTTCTCGAGCTCATGAGGTCCGATTTGCGCCGCGGGGGCTATAGCCAGATCCCCCAACTGACCTCGCTCAACAAGATTGACGTCGAGACGGACTTTCAGCTTGTGCCCAGCACCGCTACCGGAGTCCATCGGGCGGTCATGGTTGGAATCAATTATGTCGGACACAGCCCTGGAGAGCTCCGAGGTTGTCACAACGATGTCTTGAATATGGTACGTCTTATGTGGTACAAGCGAAACGCCGAGTGTATTACTGTGAAGTGCAGAGCAAATTTCCATTGGGTCCTGATCCCTGACTCCCTAGCCATTTTCGTGTGACATTGACCTCTCTCGTGTTGTAGAAAAAGTACATCATGGAAGTACACGGGTTTGAAGAGGAAAACATTGTAATCCTGATGGACGATGGGATCCACACATCGCCGACTAAGGAGAACATGATTGCAGCTTACGAACAAATCGTTGCCGACAGCGAAGAGGGCGATGCCATCTTTTTGCACTACTCGGGTAAGAGTCGAAACGTCATGCAAGAACTGTATTTTATCCAAGAGCTCGTACATTGCCACAGTGCAAGGCAAGAATGCCATACTCGCATCATGCTTTTTAATTTTGTCTCTTGGGTGTATTGACATGCTAACCAACTTCTGTGCATTTCTTTCTTGCACCGGATGGCAACCTGCAGGCCACGGAACTAAGCTTGTCGACCAAAGTGGAGACGAAGACGATGGTTATGATGAAGCGCTAGTGCCCTTGGACTTCAGGGAAAGTGGAATGATCCTGGACGACGATCTCTTTGATATTTTGATTGCGCGCCTCAGCGATGGGGTTCACATGGTCTCGCTTATGGATTGCTGTCACTCTGGGACTATTTTAGATCTGCCCTACATTTTTAAGCCAATGCAAGACGGATCCATGCCCCAAGAGATGCAATTGGACGACTCAGTAAATTTAGATGGCATTCTCCAGCAATTTGGTGGCCAGGCATTGGGCATGTTGACTAATTTTTTGAATTCAAAACTAGAGTAATCCGAGCGGCCATGTATTCAAAAAAAGGATGAAAAAATAAATTAATGCAATAAAACGGCGATAGAAACAATGTTCCAATTGTTCCATTGTTGTAATTATCTAAGAGTATGGATTCTTGCGTTGCGCTCGTTCAAACGACCAAATTTGGGTCTTGGACCAAGTAGCTAACCTTGTTCGCCTGGTCTTGGACCACTACTTGAGTTTCTATTTCCTGTTGGTGGCTGGTGGCGATGCATCCCAGAGCTTCCGAACAGCACGTTGTACAACATGCGCAGCTTGTTTTCTCACAATCGGCCCAGAATTCTTTTAAGGGCACTGGTCTCAAGGCATCGCAAATGGTTTGTGGAACCCCAGGCTTTTGTCTGTTGGTCCGAAAGTTGTTCGAATCAACGTAGAGCAATTCCAGACGGGATAGACGGGATATAGAATCTGGAAGCTGACCGCTGAGGTCGTTGTCGAAAACGCTTAATCCCGTTAACTTGGTGAGAAGACCGATCTCGGTCGGGAGGTTTCCATAAAACTGATTTGAGCCCAGATTTAATACTTTCAGGTTAGAGGAGAGGGGCGATCCATCCCCCCACACATGCGAAGGTAAAGTTGTTCGGAAAGAATTTTCGTTGAGATCTAGGTGGATCAATGATTCCATGTTTCGCAATTGAGACAGAAAACTGCTGCTTTTGCTACCATTCCTCGTAGTTTTCGCAGTCGAAAAAATGTTATCGGACAACACTTCTTTTGCATCATCGTCATTGTTATCATTCATTTCGTCCATGTAATGTACCAATTTGTTCGAGGATAGGTCCAGGTACTCTAAATCTTTCATGGTCGTTACATAGGATGGAATGGTGCCTGTCAGAGAATTTTTTGGCAATCTTATTGTTCGGAGGTTGGTCAACAAACCAATTTCATCCGGGATTCTTCCTGTCAAGCCATTCTGACGCAAATCTAACACAGCAAAAACATTGTTGCCCAAACTGCTGTTTTTTCTTTGCGTAGAAGTGGTATCGGCAGTGCAAATATCTTGAGAATCACTAGTTGTGTACCACTTGCATTCGTCGGCATCGGAGAGCCATAACGAAGAGGTTTTCCAACTTGTGCTGTTTGCATTAGTAGCGTAGTACAACGTAGCCAATGCATATCGCTGAAGAAGCCGTGGTTCAGAATAATTTTCGTTCATGGGTTCTTGCAACCAGGAAAGTGCTGCCGATTGAGGCGATGTGGGATCTTGTAGAGAGGCACCTCCATCGGCAGCATTGGCAACAATCAAATCAACGATCATTTTATTTATTGGTGCAGATGTAGGAATTCCTGTAGATTGAGGCGGGCTTGAGTTCGGTGGCATGGAAACTGGAGACATAGTTGAAAGTGCAGGTGGCAAAGTTGGTTGCGTTAATGGTTTTGAAGTCGGTGGTAATGGGGCTGAGGGAGTGGGATTGTCTTGGTCGCGCTTCTTAAGAAGTATTAGTGCTGCTGCTACACCACCTCCTATGACAGCAACTATTAGAATGCAAGAAAGAATAGAAGCCACAATTAGTTTCCTTTTCCTTCCATTCGATTTAGATTCGTCTTTTGTCGAATGAATAACCGAGTCATGGCTATCTGGTTCGTCAGAGAAATGACCCATTGGTATATCAATATCATCATGTCTACTTTCGATGCTTGCACTGCTACCTCTGCTACCATTGCTACCATTGCTACCATTGCTCTCACTACTATCATTCCTATTTCCATCTTCGCGGTGGTTCCTACCAAACATTAGAATCGACTGAGAAGAGGTCGAATATCCTGATTCCAAGTCAAAATCTTTTCTGGATTTTGAGGTTCTTGATATCGATCCCTCAATGTCAATAGACGCAGATGAAAAGGAAGCTCCAACATTATTTCTATTTTMGGTATGCCCAGACTGTGATTGCTCTGTTCGCGGGTAAATCCATGATGATTCTTCGTCAACGATCCTTTCAGGAGCATTTTGTTGCACCAACCCGATCTCAGTTGTCTTCATTTGTTTATTTTCCGGCACTATTGCAAGCTCAGGAATTCCCCACGATGATAATAACAACTTAGGGTCGAAACCCTTGAAGTTTGCTCCATCAGAAAGAACCCTCTGTGCCGGCTCGTCCGTTGATATTTTAGGCAAAGCATGTAGTTGCTGGGCCAATAAAACAACCGGTTCTTTCGAATCGCTATCATTCTCTGAACTATTCTCACCATGAATCAATTTTTGATCAAAATCTTTTGTAGAATGTGAAGGTTCGGTATACATTTCAAAACGCTCTTTTCGATGAACATAGCTATATTTCCGACCTCTTTCCTTTTTTAGAAGCGAAGGTGGACCCCAGTTTGATGTTATCGAAGAATCTTCTGGTGTTCTATTTATAAATCTTGGTTTTCCGAATATAGACGTTACTGAAGAATCTTCTGGCGCTCTGTTTTCATGAGTGAACTTTCCAATTTTAGAAACTTCTAGGGATCGAGGCTTTGCTGCATTTTGGGGTAGGCGTAAGTGCAGTTCGGGAGGATCTGGCTTGTTGTGTGGTGAATCCTGGTCTACTTCAGGGCTAGGAATATATCCAAAAGGGTTCAAATTAAAATTCGGTGGGACCCAGGGGGTGTGGCCTTCCTCGATATCTTCGACAACAGAATGATCTTCCTTATCTTTTTCTGAAYTCTGCGAAGATTGGACATCCCATACTTTTAAAGCAAGATACGCCCTTTCCAATGCTTTGCCAAATCTGGTATTCGGCTTTTCTTTTTTCTGGTCACTATTGTTGATTGGTTTCGGAACTTCTGTTTGCTCAGTCGACCCAGTAGCAGAAGGTTCATCAAGATGGTTGGTACCCATGACCGAAAAATCAACTTGGTCAGTTTGACCCTCCTTCTTAATAGCACCATTGGAATCAGCGGTATAAGAAACGTCAGCATTGATGGCTCCCTCAACCACTGATGTCTCATCTACTTTTGAATGTTTCTTGTTTTCATCATGGGTGGTTTGCTGTACAGCCGAAGTTTTTCCTTGCTCAGAAATAATTTCTTTTTTTCTTGAATCATTTGAATCAGCACCAGAAGATGCATCAACATGGATGGTTCGTCCCACGATTTCGTCGTCAGTCTGAGAAGTCGAAGAATGAAGAACAGACTGCGTCGAGTGAACAATAGATTTATCGTTTTTTCCGCCGACATCATTGAAATTGTTTGCAGTGATGGAATTCGTTTTCGAGTCTGCAGACGATCCGTGAGGGGGCACTTTTGGTACTAACAGGTCACCTTTACTTGACGAATGAAGCGTCAATGATGGCTCTCTGCGACCGGGAAATTTTGTTTTCTCCTTTTTTTTCTTCATTTGTTTCACTGCCGTAGATGTCAATGCAGTGGCAGATGAAAAGGAACCTTCTTTCTTCACGCTTGATTCGTCATGGTATGACGAAGAATGCGAAGATGAGCGGAAAGATGAAGCATCATATGAATTCGTACTAGAAAATGATGCCGAAGAGAAAGAGCCAGGTGGTGGATCACGACGAATTTGACTCGCCTTTTTTCCGAGGGAATTTCCATTCTTTCTCTTCCTTTTGAAATCTTGCTGGTTTCTCGCTTTCATTGCACTTGGAAGTGACATTTTTGGGATGGCAGTGGGTAAGAGAGAATCACTTTGAACTCTTTCTGGCCCTGAGCAAAACTCCTCGGTSACCTTGGAGGAGATTTCACGATGATTTGATACTGGCTTGGGTCGTCTGATATTATCGATGTGAACAGAGTTCTCTGGACTTCCGACCATCACTTGTTCTCTTGCCTTCTTTCTCGTCTTTTTCTTCTTCTGCTTCTGCTTCTGCTTCGATTTGGGTGGTGTGGCCAAAGAATCCCCACCCAGATCTTCTTCGTCGATAGACCGGGATTCCGGAGTCTGAAAGCTCCCGGGTTCAGCCATGCTTAGTGGCTCCRAGACACTGGATCCACTTTCTTCAATATCTGAATCGTACTTTGATGTCATCTTCCACGACGATCCTCGAGTTTCTTCTATTTCGTTGATATCTTCTTTAGCTTTTAATTTTTTAGTGGCGCGATKTATTCTTCTCTTTTTCTTAAACTTTTCAAGGTCAATCATCTCCTCTGCATCAAGTTTTTCTCCAATTTGAAACCGACTCAAAAGATCAAGCTCGTAAATTCGACYTTCATCAACGCTTTCGCCATTTTCTTCTCGATCTAAAAGACCATTTAATTCGTCAACTTCTGATATCGATAACATCGATTCTTTCGAGATACTAATAGCATCTATCGATGATAAATTCGAGTAATCTTCGTCCGAAGGCACTTTCTCTTCGAATGATTTTACGACGGCGGCAATCTGCTTCTTCATCTCTGCTGCCTTGACTTTTCCTTGTGCTTCATTTTCAACCCTCTTCATTTCAGTTAA
>CAACVS010000021.1:0-14978 GCA_900660405.1 Pseudo-nitzschia multistriata | reverse complement strand
ATTCAGTGCAGCATGAACAATATTTTGAGCAATCTCACCGACGTCTTCGCTCTCTACAGAAAAGTTTGGCGTTGCGATAGACTCTCCATAGATACTTCCGTTTTCGTTGTCCGTGCTTTCCATACTWATATGGAGTTYCAGACTCTTRTTGCTCTTTGTTCTTTCATCGACGTCGTGACTATCYTCATTTGTTTCGGTGGGCTCAATTGCTTTCTTCAAAATATGTCGAGCAATATCACCAATGTCATCATYCTTTGCGGATGAATTTGACGTGGAAACAGATGATTCATAGAGACTTTCGTCGTCCGATTGCTCCTCCTTGTCTTCTTCCTCATCAGACGTGGGGAACTTTTTATCTGCAACTATAGTTCCAGTTGCTCCCTGAGTCGTGATTTGCGCAGCATTTCCGGTATTATTATGTGCAGRAGAAGTGATTGAAGCACTTTCTGAATGGTTGCGTTTACCTCCACTCTCATAAGAAAGGGAATCYTCTTCGCCCCCGCTATCTGGCGATCCTTGTCCATCAAGTAAAAGATTTTCAATGACATGACCAATATTTTCACTCCCGACTCGAGGAGATTGGGTGATACTCATCCATGTAGAGGATGGGGTACTGCTCGACTCATACATGCTTCCRTCTTCTACATCGTCAAAATCGTCTTGGTAAGTCCCTGACAAATCAAGATTTTGAAGACTTCGTGAACGTGTAGCATCACTCTCCCCTCCTGCTGACATCTCTTCAYCTGAATCACGTGATGTTGCTCTTGGGATGTTGACAAGATTTAGMGCAATATTTCGGAAATCTTCGCTCATCCTTATCGGCATTTTATAATCACCTGGACTATCGGTTTGTCTTTCTGATTTGTCTTTCGACGCGACACTTGTATCGTGCGATCCACCGTCCACAGACTGATCATTGCCATTGGTTACTTTCTCTGGGAGTCCAGTATCCTTACCAGTATCCAKACCGGACTTTTTGGCTTGCGGGTGGGCTTCCTGGCTCGCGAGCGAGCGGGCAGATACCTTTTCGTCTTCGTCGCTCGATAGCATTGCTTCTTCTTCACTATAACCACCCGAAGATTCACTTTCATCGCTTTCTTCGCCTGAAGAATAATAGCTTGGTTCAATGATATTCGTCTCTAGCATTGAGGATTCTTGTGCATCACTCCTTGCGTCATCTGAAGAGTAATACGACGAATCATCGCCTTTGACTATCGGTGCTGTTGAATGCAAAGTAATCGACGAGTCCATRTKAKTAGATGAACCCAGAAGAGAGCTTCTCATATTCGTAGATTCGGTGGGTTCTCTGCTGGAGTTCTCCATTGGTTCCACGCTCGTGCTTCTCAATTCACTAGATTCTGTTTGTTCAGWCGCCGTCAATGAAAGCATCTCAGCCATGCGGGTGCTATAACTTTTCGATCCGCTACTACCTGTGCGGCGGGAGGTCGAGAAACTTTGGTCTAGTCGTGAGATCGGTCTCTGCTGTTTTGAAATGCTAGAAAAATCTAATTCACTAACTTCATCACATGGAGGTAGGGAAGTTGCATCGGAAGTCAAATTCGTAGGCTGAGCAGTCATCTTACTTTCTCCGCTGTATGATATGTGAATCGCAGGGGCTTCTACTCTCCTGTTCCTATCGTTAGATTGTTCAYTCCGGCTTCCGTCGCTGTCGGACTCTTCTTCATTATCCTCCACATCAGCGTATTGCAGCCTTGCATTCTCTTCTGTAYCTCGTGCCAACTGTCCAATKTGAGCAGTGTCGAAGCTAAATGCGAGACTTGCATTAGACGTCCCTGCAGACGTCCTAGCAGAGACGGTAGACGCGGCAGAATATTGCAAAGTGTTATCCAAACGATCTTCTTCATCRTGCTCGTAATCTTCATCTTCGTGATCTTCAAACACTTGGCCTTCCCCGCTACTAGGTGTAGAGCCTATGTCCGGACTTAAAAGTTTCTGTATTTTCTGATGCTCTKCTCCTTCAGAAGAGGACAGCAAATTCAGGGAGGGGGGTCGAGATTGAGCACGGCGACCTGGTGGCTCTGACGAGTCTTGCAGTGGATTAAAATAACGAGAGTCGCTCAGGCTGCAAGCACGTTCTTCTTCGTACTCTTCGAATTCTGTAGATTCACCATCGGCATCGGCATTGGCATCGGACTCAGCATCGACACCATCAGCACCACCATCATCATCGAATTCATTTTCAGAATTTGATTCCTCAGATTCGGACTCTTCGTCGTATCTACTGGTTCGATCCATTGTCTCGTACTCTTCATCAGACCCATCATCTTCGAGTCCATGTCGTGATGATCCGTCGTCAATGATTCTAATCGAATCATCCTCCTCCTCCTCGCCACTCATTTCAGTGTGAGAGATAGAGTTCTCGTCGCTATGACCATGACTGCTCGTTATAGATTTCATTCTTGATTCAACAGGCGATTTCGAAAGTTTTGTCGCAGATGTCGGGGAAGGATGCTCCGGAGCATCTAGTATTTCTCTCTCATCGCCATAGTTCAGACGCTGTGGTTTTTGTGGGCTATCCGTGTCTTCCATACCTTGATCTTCTGAAGATGGAGACGTAGTTGGTCTAGGAGGAGATTCGATTCGTCCCCTGCGGGGCTGTTCGGTATCCTCATCGCCAGAGGGTGGAGAGGGCGCACTTCGTTGTAATGCAGAGTCCATCCGAGCTTTCAATGCTTTTGTCCTGGAAGAGAAATGAGGAGACGACGAAGATGAGAAAGAAGAAGAAGTAGAGGGTGGTCGAGCGGGCGATGGTATATCTCCGAAATGGCTTCCGAGAGTAGGAGGAGTCTCTCGAGGCGAAATTGAAGATATGAGGGAATTTCCAATATCGGGTGTCGCTAGTTCTTCAGGGACGACACCGTCCGTGACGCGCGCCTCATCGTTGTCGTTCTCGTCATCATCTCGATTTGAATCATCATCGTCGTTGTTTTCGAACAAAGTTCTGAGGTTGGACGATGGCCTCCCCGATAATTCTTCTATGAGCGAGGTCATCAAATCACTTTCAAGTGCCTTGTTGCTGCGGATATTTTCCAGTGCCTCATTCATTTGTTGAGGATCAATATCTGCAGGTGTGGGATCAAAAGACAAGGTGTACTCAGATACTGATTCTTGAACATCAGTGCTGGTTTCGTACGTGTAGTCATCGTCGTCATATTCGTCTTCATCTGGGTGTTGAGATCTATGTCTTCGCCGAGAAGAAAAGGACAAAAGTTCCATCAACTTGCCATCATTTGATTCTTTGGTTTGGTTATCGCTATTGTCTTCGTTGTCGTCATCGCTATCGTCATCGCTATCGCTCTTGCTATAATTTTCACTCTGATCGTGATCATTTTCCCCAATTTTACCATCGATGTCGCTTTCATCCCCTTCATCCCTCGCGACAGTTTCCCCTATCTCGGAATCAAGAGTAGTTGTTCCGTCTCTTTCCTCCTCCTGCTGTTGTTTTAATTTGGCAGCTTTCAGTCGAGCAACAGCTCCGGCAATTAAATCAACTTGAGAATCGTCGGATGACTGAACTTGTGATCCAAGCGAAATAGGCAAGGAGCTTGCATCATCATCACAGTTGAGTACTGATGATTCTCCTCCATCAGAAGCCACTCGTTCTTCATGATTATCCTCGTTCTCGTTGTTACCGTCCTCTTCGTCAGCAATGGTTTTATCGAATTTATTTCTGTCGTCGTCGTCGTCGTCGTCGTCATCATGAGGGGCGGCGGAAAAGGTTGATTCGTATTCATCCCCTATTCGATCTATAAATTCCACTATTTCTTCTTCTATTTCACCTCCTTTATTGTCCATGAAATTTATTTCTTCTTCTACCTCCTTGTCACCTCTGCTGCCATCGTCACTGCCATCGTCACTGCCATCGTCACTGCCATCATCGCTGCTATCATCATCTTCGCTGGACGTTTCACCGTCACCACCTTCGTCGCCTTTATTGTTTTCGTCTTCGTCATAAGTCTCCTCGTCGTCGTATCGGAGGGGTACAGTGTATTCGAGTCCTGTCTGTTCTGTATCTGTGCTCGTATCAACTATTTCTGTATCTGTGCTTGTGTCAACTTGTGCTGAACCATCAYTATTGTTACTATCATCATGGTCACGATCGTCCTCACTGGATTCTATGTTTGTTTTGTGCGCCGCGGAGTCTTTCGATTGTTCGTCTTGCTGCCCGGAAGCTCTCATCCGAGCAGAGTCTGAGGCTGTTGAATCACCTAATGGATCGCTTTCTGGTAGTTCTTGAATTGGAGGGAGTTCTGACATGGATAGAGGTGATGACGCGGATTTTTGAAACTCGGGGAGGCTCTCGTCGAGTTGGTCGTTGATTCCAGACGTTGGCGATGAATCAGCATTCTCTGTTTCCTCAACAGTTGTGCTCGCTGCATCAAAGGGCACATCATTTTCTATTTCAGTGCCACTTGCGCTAGCCGCATCAAAGGATTCAGTATCCTCTATTTCCGTTCCACTTGCGCTGGCTCCATCAGAAGGTTCCGCGTTATCTATTTCAGTGTTACTTTTGCTAGCCCCATCGAAGGAAACAACATTCTCTGCTTTACTACCGCTTGTGTTGGCTGCATATAAGGATCCAGCATCGTGTATTTCCGTTCCGCTTGCGCTGGCCACACCAAGAGATCCTGCGTTATCTATTTCAGTGTTACTTTTGCTGGCCGCATCGAAGGAAACAACATTCTCTGTTTTACTACCACCTGTGTTACCCCCTTCGAAAAATCCAGTATTCTCTATTTCAACGCCACTTGCGGTAGTCGAATCGAAGCGATCCAAACGGACCGAATGATCGTCGCCTTCGTATTCGTCGTCATTATCCTCCTGACGGTGCGATGTTTCCCCACGACTGTCGCGTTCATCGTCATCTCCATTGTTATCCTCGACTTCGTTCTTCGAACTTCTACTACTGCTGCTGCTTTTGTTGATTCTTACGCTGCTTCGGCTGCTACTTCCACTACTTTTGCCGCTGCTGCTACTACCACTACCGCTGCTGCTGCTACCACTACCGCTGCTACTGCTGCTGCTACTTTTGATTGATAGTCTGGAAGCCGATCTAGACGGGGATCTGGATACCGAACTGGAACTAGCAACCCGATTTAATAGATTCAGGGCCATGCTTCGAATATCGGTGGTTGGTCCCGTGCTGGTGGCTGGTCTTCGTCTTCGTCGTTGCCCAGCTTCGTCTTCACCGTCGACGKTGCTGCTGCCGCTGCCGGTGTCCCAATCCGAATCGTCGGTGCTGCCGCTGGAGTAATCTTGCACATCGAATTGTTGGCTRCTCATTTTCGCACGATATATTTCTGCTATGCTTCTGCCTTGCTGTTTGAGATTGTTTTATTCTATTCACTTTTCTTTCAGCCTCCGCACGGTGTCTTMTGTTCGTTGCTGGTTTGAAGCTTCCTTGAAATGTCTGAGGTAATTATTGATATTTATTTWTTCCTACCGGGTAGTTGCACTCTGTAGATAGTCCGGTACGCAATAGCGCCTGTTCGCTCCCGACTTCAGCTTGCATGAATCGACTCACCGCAGCAGTACCGCCGGTATCGATGTTTCCTGAAAATCTGTTTCTCGAATCTCGTGAGCTCTCAATCGAGAGCGTGACGCTCCATCATAAGGTACGTACCGTACTGCCACGAGTGGGTACGAGTACTGGTAGTATCGCAAACCTCACGTTTTGGTATTTATCGAAAACTGTACCACGAGCAGTAAATTGTCACAATCTGATTATATTGTAGTTATTTTATTATTGCCCCACCTGATGATGACCCAAAAGTAGAAGGAGAAAGCGTTGAGTCGTATGCTAGATTTGAATATTGCCCCTAAAATAGGCGAACAAATCGATCAGGGACGTTGGGGTTTGTACTTTCCAAACCCCTCCGTTCCGTTGAGAATCTGGAAAAATCTGGAAAAACTGGATTCACTCGATTAAAACTTGCATATGTCTTSTCTCTCATGATGTCGTGATTCGTGATGTGTTCTTCTGGAGAGGGACCGAAGGAACCAATTTTTCAATATTCCTGCGCGTTTTCGCGCATTTATAACGGAAAATTAATTCAAATAACGGTCTACTTGAAATGGATGGTTCTTCAATTTGGGGGTTAATCAAAACAATTAAGGGGGTAGGCTCCATAGAACAGAATTTTATTATCTGACGTCAGTTTAATTAATCACTTAATTAAATTTAATTAACTGATTAATTAAATTTAATTATTCAAATAATTAAATTTTAATTAATGATTTAATTAAATTTAATTTAAAAATAATTAAATTTGATCGCGGTTGAAGAATCAATAACTCAAGCAGCACCAGCAGCAAGAACTGCAGCGATCACTTCAGCAACTTCAGCAACAGTTTCATCCACAGTATCAGCAGCAACAATGATCACTGAGGAAACCATCGAAGATATCATATGTGAGATTGTTCGATGGCCTGCTGATAGGCAATGGAACAATAAGGATAAAGCACGTCGAATAGCTGGACTATTTGGTGCGCCAAGCGCAGTCATCGCTGATTTGTGGAATCGTATTGAGCCAACGCTTCATCATGATGAAAAATCAGCTGAACCAAAACACCTCCTATGGGGACTGCTATTTCTCAAAGTGTACGCCACATCAGAAGAGGTTCACTGTTCAATAGTGGGATGGCCCCACAAAGATACCTTTCGAAAGTGGTCCTGGTACTTTGTGAGGAAGATCTTTGACCTTCAGGCAGACGTGATTGTATGGGAGAACAGATTCCTTCGTCAACCTCAATCATCGACTGGGGAGTACTTGCCACAGGCAGATTGCATGATATCTGTGGACTGGACTGACTGCCCATGCTACGAGCCTTATCCGTTTAGCAAAGAAATGTATTCAGAGAAGTTTAATGGTCCAGCTATTAGATACGAAGTTGGAATTTGTATAGAAACAAGTTACATCGTATGGATTAATGGTCCCTTTCCTGCAGGCACTTCAGAGAAGAGAATCTTTGACAGTGAGCTTGTGACAAGGCTTGAGCACTGGGAAATGGTCGAAGCTGATAGCGGACTGAGGGGAACAATTAAAGCAAAGACACCAAATCAGGGGATAGACAGTAAGCAACGCAAAGCGAAGTCAATCATCAGAGGACGCCATGAAAATGTGAATGGAAGACTGAAGATATTCAATGTACTGAATGCTTCTTTCCATCACACCAAAGGCAGGGACAGAGATGTAATGATCGGAAAGCATGGAATGTGCTTTGCAGCTGTTGCAGTAGTCACTCAGTTGAAGCTTGAGCATGAAGGGGGACTGTTTCAGGTCGACTACGACGTCCGATACTCATAAAACACTCAACAAAACAGCACAGATTTTCTGTATCACGATGTATGCCTCCATCCCCACGTCAGCTAGTAACCATTACAATAGACTGATTCTTACTACTCCTACGTCCGGTGCTGTTCTAGAGATCTTTGTCCAAGGATATTGCTCATGGTGTTTGATTCATCCAGTATCGGTCAAAAGGTCAAAAGCTAATTTTAACACGGTGTTTGTGCGTGAAAGCAAAAACCAGTATTGGTCGAAAGCTGATTTTGGGTCGCAAGCTAATTTCAACACGGCGTTTGCACGTGAAGATAAAAACCAACTGTTTTTGCCCAAATTGGACAGTGTACCCCCTTGATATTGAATTTTCTACAGGATTTCTACGAGGCTCTTGTACCAGGAAGCTCCGTAAATCAGTTTTGGTCTCCAGTTTGCTTCCAATCGGATTTTAGGTAAAAAGCTAATTTTAACACGGTGTTTGCGCGTGAAGATAAAAACCCACTGATTTTGCCCAAATTGGACAGTGTACCCCCTTGATATTGAATTTTCTACAGGATTTCTACGAGGCTCTTGTACCAGAAAGCTCCCAAAATCAGTATTTTGATCTCCAGTTTGCTTGTGATCCTCCAGCTGGTCTTTCATTGCGAACCCCATACGGGTCCAGTAGGATCTATACGTACGAGGAGACTCGTTGAAAGGCCATCAGCCTAAGTACGCTATAAACGTCAGTCGGTCTTTATTATGACATTTTATTACTATAAACCTTCATGGTTGAATATATTTTAATAGTATGGATTTGCATTGCTTTCTATCAAGACCATATCACTTGACGGACACGATTGAAGTGTTATATATAAAGCGCGCTGGACAGGCACTTTAAAATTATTGGATTCCCACTTTAACAAGTGAATAGAACTATTACGGTGTAACGCGTAAAAACAGAGTGAGCACACAGTTCACCGTGTAATAACTTCGTAATGAAAACAAAAACTGCTTGATACTACGTACTGTATTCACTAAATTAATAAACAACCATCAACAACTGCAATCAGCAGTATCCTCCTCAATGGCGAGGACGCTTGGATCAAAGAGCTTAATAAAGAAAGGACAAGCTCCAGAGACTTCATATCATAAACTGTGCACTGTTGAGCAGCTTGTCGTGTATTTCTATTGGATATATATCAAAACTGAAGGAACCGAGGGTTGGGACAACAAAAAATCTGGTTCAACTGAGCACTGGAGACACTACAGAGTGATCCATGAGCACTGGAAAACAGCTTCTTCTTTCTATAACCGAGCCAAAGTAAGTAGCGATTGCTGTCAATTAGTCGTTATTGTACTAGTGCTATACTGCTGCTCACAACGCCCCCTCCTCCAGAGATTGAATCTTCTTGCTGAAGCGCTGATAGAAACCGGCTATCAACTTGAAGAGCCTGTCACCGAAGGTGTCCCAAAGACTCCATCTTCAGTTCTTGCTGATCAACAGCAGCCTCCACCATTTACAACTCCTCCGCCATCGCGAAGCGTTGTGCTGCCAAAAACACCTCCTCCGGTCTTCTCTCCTCAAGCAAGAATGCCTGTTAGCGCCCCCCCATCCTCCTCAAAGAAGCAGCAGCATCGACCTGTGGTTCCTGAATCTCTCCAGGCAACAACTGTCGATGACCTAGCCAATGCCACAAACAACATGTCTCTTGAAGATGGCAGTCATGTTTGTGTCTTGGGAAGCGCCTATCCTACTATCATAGGAACTTGGGACTCACAGGACACCAATGATGAGGATTCCTCTGATGATGAGTATGAAGATCAAGTCTTCACCATGATCAGGATGATCATGCACAATGCAATACATGCTGATCTTATCATCCCTGAGTGGATCGATCCATTCAATCTTCAGCTTACGATTCGTTGGCCAAAGTGGTTCAAGAAGGTCAGCCGGCACATCGCGATTCAAAAGGGGCAACATCAAAAGTTCCAGTTTGATTCAAAGCATGCTGTCATTAGGACCATGAGACGCTACCTCCGAAAGCTCTATAAGAAAGATGCTTTTGGTGATCCAATGAAGGAGAAGATCATCGAAGACAGTATTACCATCCAATTTGCCACAGCAATGTGTACCGAAAAGGAAGCTGTCCATGTGGACGTCGTTGATATCAAGGTGACCGATGATGATCTTGATGATGGAATCGGTGAGCAGCTTCCTCCAGGGGGAGTCATCAAAGTGCTTCAGATCATTGCTGAAGCGGACATGGGTTCAAAGAAGCAGTTGAACCAACGCATCCGTGTCGGTGGAAGGACTGCTGATCTAGGTAAGGAACCAAGTGGTGTGAAAATTGGTGGCGAAGACGGGGGCAATGCTGCTGAAAACAAGGCAAAGATCGATCAGAAGCAGCAGGCAAAGATCGGTCGTCAGCATCAAGAAGAGATAAGAATCCAGCAGCAACAGCAGCAGATCATTCCATTTGCTGCTCAGCCTCCACCACTAGTAGTAGACGACGACAGCAGCATGGATGAGAGGGATAAATCTCGTAAAAGAACCAGAACTCACCTCACCCTCCGTCCTCGTCATAACTTAGGCAATAAACTTGATAAAGGTGGGGCCGACAATCAGGACATGAGACTTTGACTGCATGATGAACACCTCCTCCGACAAGCAGAAGCATCGATTGCAACATGTGACTCAGGAGCCGACGATTCAATTGAATCAAACACGGATCTTGATCCAGCGGCAACCATAGCAAGAGATATCATGGAACTCAAGTTTGAGCTTAAGAAGTTCAGCAAGAACCACTAAAGAACTCATTGCTTGGTAAGAAGAAGAATGGAACTCAGACAAGAATAATACGAGGATGACGACTTACCACCAGCAGCAAGATATGAGGACGACGAGACAAACAAGAACAACAACATAGTAGTAGTAGTAATTTACAGTAGCTTAGTGGTCCTCTCGATTAGCGAGGAAACAAGCCTGTACTCAGTAGCAAATTTTCTGTATCCCCAGAGGAACACAAGCTGTAGATGTAGTGGAGATCTTCTGGTTGCTGGTAGTAGTGTTAATGGGAAGTTCTCCGGAGCGAGTGTCCCTTTTCTTTGCAAAGAGCAAAGCACTACGGCTTGTTGAGGCTAGTACAGTGTTAAGAGAGAGCAACTCTACGGGACTAGTTGTTAATTATACAGCACCAATGCTGAGGAATTGCATGCTGGCGCGTGTTAGCGCGTGCTGATGATATTAATTAAATTAAGTAATTAATATTTTAATTAAATTTAATTAAGTCAATTAAAAAAATTTAATTAATGTTTTATTAATCGATTAATTAAATTTAATTAATCAAAAAATTAAATTTAATTATTGGAGAGTTTTTGTTAATAAAATTCTTGATCGCGTTTCCCCAAAAACAGGAATTTGAATAACCCCCAAAGTGGAGAACCAGCAGAATCGAAAATAAACCGTTATTTTTATGAAATACCGTTATAGACGCGCGAAAATGCGCGAGAATATTGAAAAATTGGTCCCTTCGGTCCCTCTCCTGTTTTTTGTTTTTTCTCTCCTCATTTCACGAAGTGTACTCGTAGGCAGTTTACGGTATGGTTGGGGGTTTTGACACCAAACATCACCGKCATCGGATCATCATAAAAAATCCCTCCGGTGGATTACGTACTTTACTGTAGGACACGGTTCGGAGCGTGCCAAATAGATCGTTCGACCTGTGTCAGCGATATCTTCCTTCCGTCGCCGTCGCATGATACTACGAGTACGATGACGATTCATTCAGCTTTTTTCTCTTTCCAAAATCGGAAATCGACGTCGCATTGTAGCGTTTTCATAGTGATACCAAATACACAAAGAGTCATAAACTCGATAACAGCATAACACCTAGTAATCCAAAATGCGC
Organism: Pseudo-nitzschia multistriata; assembly: GCA_900660405.1. Classification (NCBI taxonomy): domain Eukaryota; phylum Bacillariophyta; class Bacillariophyceae; order Bacillariales; family Bacillariaceae; genus Pseudo-nitzschia; species Pseudo-nitzschia multistriata. The sequence goes on along the minus strand of CAACVS010000021.1, from coordinate 3,784 downwards.
AGCGTTTTCACTTTCCTCTTCCTTTGCATTCTTTCAGCCCCACGAGTAATCCACTCGTTCACTRTGCCGACTGTCACCATTGTCCGAAGAAGCACTCCTGCGTGCGATCGCACCCTTCGCATGGCACCCAAGGATCCATCCCGCTCAGGGACCAAAACAGATCGGATGGACCGACTGGCAGAGATGGAAAAACTGGGAACGGCTACCGACGGTGACAACAGCGTCTTTATCAAGGCCGCCGGGGGGTTCTTTGCTTTGATCGTGATTGCCATTGCTGCGGCGGCGTCCAGCGGGCTCCTGACGCAGTATTAAACAATGGCCAGATCCCGACTGCAACGCTAGACCGAAACATCAAAAACTGAAAGTTTATCATCCGTCTGAAAATGTAAGAGAAAGTTAAAAGTCCTGGATTCGTTGACGCGCATACAAATGACGGTCGCTCTTTGATTGCGAAAGTATGGTGAACCTACTCCGTTCTCACGTTCGTCAATCATTTTCGTAGCACGGGTACAAAGCTGAGTTGCCGGCAGAGAGAGCAAGATGGTGTCGACTGCGGGCGATCCTGGCCAACAGTCTGGAGTTATAGCAATGTGCAGAACGGAAGTAGGCAACGAAGAATTGGCATATCCTGACGAAGTTGAAAAATAATCTAGATGCGTCTTAAAAACCGGGAACTCCGCTTCGTTTTCCAGTGCCTTAGTAATCATCATAAATGACATTCAAATTTGAAAAACGTGTCACATTCGCATCGATGCCGGCTACTGCTGGCTTAAAGGAAATGATAATTGTATTGAAAAGAGCATGCGATGGGACCAAAACCTGCTTTGCTTTTGTGCTGTCATTATTGATTCTACGGGACGATAAATTCAAAATGAAACAGGCATAGATCGGTATCCCGGCTGCAAAATATCCTTATTTGTGTGAAATGTTCATATGCTCTTTAGTGCATGTTTCTGGGGGGTCCACAGTGAAGAGTTTAGCCTCAGAATTCGAACATCTCGAGATTTTTGTCCTTAGTGCCGCCAAAGAAAGACTACAAGCTGACACATAGTAGTAGTATATATATATAGCCAGCAGAAGAAATAGATGCCTCTGATGGAGGCGATGTGACACAGCCTTGCAAGCACCTGATGGATAACTCGTACTGCCAAACAAAATTATACAAACCCAATGCAAAAAGCACCAACATGGTTGAAACAAATCTGCACAACGTAATTTATTGTTAATTTCGAACATACTCGTCGTTGCTTAGGTTGTGTAGATCACGCTGCCCTAGCACCACGCTGCTCTACTATCTGCATTTGAGTTTCTCAAGGTGAGTTTCTTAAGGGCATCAAGCGTATTCCTGTTTGGGCAGCAAACCAAACGTTAGCACGTATTGTTTGTCGTTGTGTGTTCAATCGCACTTCGTAAGTGTTTTTTTGTTCGGTCGTTCGGCATTTCAAAGAGTACCGGCAACCTATTTGTTGTTCCAAAGAATATCGGCAACAATCGGAGCAAGCGATTCGCCAATCGATTGATAACCCTTGGGAGAAAAATGCAAGCCATCTGGTGACCACAAGTCGCTGTTCCGATCGTACTCTTGTATGGGAAAGGGAACGAATACCGTTTTCGCATCGCTGGTCGAAGTGGTTGCTGACCACGACTCTAGCTTGGAGTTGACTTCCAAAGCTAGGGACCGTGCCGATTCCGAGTGGACCTGCCATCCGCTCGGTGGAATTCCTAGGGCGATCGTTCTGTGGACGTGACCCTGCGAAAACGCTTGTTCGTGAATAGATTTGATGGATTCGAAGATACTTTGCCCGTCCTTAGAATGTGCAAGATCGTTTGTGCCGGCCAGAACCACCACGAGATCGATGGCTGTGTGTTGTCCCTCCTCTTCAGAGGAGGAAACTGATCCTTCGGTCTCTTGCTGTTGTTGTTGCTGAGCGGCTTTTTCGATGATATCCGACAAGCCTCCATTCCTGAGCAATGATGGGGCCGTCCACCCGGGATATCCCTTCCACCGGACTTGAACGGTCCGTTCGATGTTGTCTAAAACAACATTGTCGCTCGGGTTTAGTTTGTGCTTGTTCAGGGACTCTTCGAGATGTTTGGCGTATGGGAACAAGTCGTGGTTCGGCGGAGATGTTCCCGCTGTCAAGCTGTCGCCAAAGCAAAATACTCTTCTTGGAAATGACGACGATAGAGCACCGGATGTAGCGGAGGATGCTTTCGTTCCCGCTCGAACATTGTGATGAATCATGGCACTGGAAAAAAAGGTTGTTCCACAGACGAACACCATAGCCAGAAAGGAGAGAGTGGCAATTGAGGTTCTCGACAATTGGGATGAGAATGAGAACCCTGGATTTCCTGGCGCCGATGACGCTTCAGACCCTGCCCTCATGGCGTTTTGTGCTACTGTGCTGTTCCTTATCTCGTTGCGAAGGGTGTTCTTAATGCTCCTTCGCAGTATTTCTGGTTCGGAGAGGCTTTTCTCTTACTACCGTATATGCGAAGTACTTTTTCTAGTACCATATGACATGTTTTGTAATTCCTTCCTCTCCATTCTTAAATATTTAAAATACAGTACTCCAACAGGTCCCTGTGGCATAGCTTCTTACCAGCCCAAAGTTGGACAATGTCATATCCAGTAGGTGGAAGGCTCAATCTGATAGTGCTCTTTCAATTTAGCTACTTGGTTTTGCCAGGGGTGGCTCCTTCCAGTCAATTTGGATGTCTCTACTACTAGTAGTAATAGTAATTGCTTCAATTCCACCCCCATGATRTTTGGTGGTGGTCCAACAAGTAAAATCCACCAGCAGCCTGTCCCTCTGGTGGCATAACAACTGTTCAACTAAAAGTTTCCAGGCAGTCATTCTAAGGTGGATATGCCATGATCTGATGTGTCCTGTCAATTCAGCTACTTGGTTTTTCCCAAGAAGGGTTCCTTGGGAGTGACTGTCCCCCTAAAAGTGATGTAAAGTGTGTGCTAGTAGAAAAGTGAGTCGATACTCTTATCGAGGATTGACGAACTATGAAATCTAGAATGGATCGCTGTGGGGATCGAGTGAGGTGTGAATCGAATGAGTCGAGTCACTCACACAAGTGAATGAAATGAGTCATGTYGATCATATGAATCCAGTGGGATCGCGTGAGTCATATATGTATGGTGTGTATGAATYGTAGATACGTATCGTATGTATGTTTCGTATGTATGAATCATACCCACGGTCTGATATCCTATGGACAACACGTTTTGCAAACCACCAGTGTGGGTTTTTTTTTAAGAAGAATTTCTTGCTCCAACATAGCAGGGCTTGTTTCAGAAATTTATTCCGCACCAAATACAGCTCCTTAGACAGAGCCATTGCAYAGGCATGCTGATTTCATAGTGCCCTTTCCACTTTTGAACTCTACTACTAGTAGTAATCTGACACTTGGTTATGGAGATACTACTACTACTAGAGCTGCTGGAAATTAACAAATTGGGGCATTCTTGTACCATGTTTAAGAATACAGTACTAGTAAGAACAAGGATATATGAGCTAAAATGACAATGGTATTCAGTGGCCTTATTCAGTAGAGGGAGACTTTTGTATCAACATCCTTTGCAACAGATACGTACGTACTGTATTCGAAGGATACGTACGTACTGTATTAGAAGGATACGTACGTACTGTATTAGAAGGATACGTACGATACGAAGCTTCGAAGAAAGGGAATGGGAGAACATACCATTCCTACCTACATATCATAACACACTATTCATATATAGAGATCATACGATCCTTCGGTTGAGGAT
>CAACVS010000020.1:121362-140000 GCA_900660405.1 Pseudo-nitzschia multistriata | reverse complement strand
AAGCTTCAAGGCTGCGGCACAAAAGGTGGCCGATCTGGAACGCAAAAAGGAGGAGATCCAGCGGAAGCTCGAGATGGTTTCGAACAGGGCAAACGCCGCCGTAGCATCGAACGCCCTCGCCAACATGTCGGGGATGATTCCGCGTGTATCTATAAACTCAGAGATGCAAATAGGGCAAGCGTCAACCAATAACTACAGGAGAAACGATGACTTTTTCYCACTTCCTGGTGCCGGCGAAGGAGATAGTCTAATGTTTGGCGGGCAGACATTTGTCTTCGCAGACAATAATCAGAACCAGCAACAGCAGCAGCATCACCAATCACCCAGGCATCGTGTTGCTCGTCGGTATAGCCTCGAACCAAAGGGACCCGAGAGTGATGAGTATGTTCTGACCGAACTTGAACAAGGAATGCACGGTAACAACATAGGCATGAAAACTTCGGAAGAGGACTTTCTCATGCCAACGCCACTACCGCCAAACATGGACGTGATAAAGGTTACCACMAAATTTCCCAACAGCACCCCCGCTCCTTTGGTAATCGGTCTCGACAAGCCCAAGCGACGATTCAGTTTCCTTTCCACCCCCGTTGAAAATCCTTTGGACAGGCCCTACGAGATACAGCCTCGCCCAAGTCTTGCGACGAACAACAGCATGATGAACAGGTCGATKATGAACAGTTTCGACAACCAGAATGGCATGATGATGATGAACTCGAATTATGAAAATGATTTCAATCGCAGCACGAGCAATGCCCGAGACATTCYTCTTTCAACGAACCCATCGAATCGAATATCATTCAACTAGCACCACATTTTGGGTCGGGAAGAACTATACATCATGTTCTATACTACTGTGCTACATTTTATTTTTCTACATGCGCAAGCTYGGGGGGAGGGGAAGTGGAAGGGGTGTTCCTTAGTCTAAAGTCCATAATACCGTTGTACTGTCTAAAATCAAATATTGTAACGTAAAATTACTACCATACTTTCCAGATGGGCATTCTGTAACTGCCATAAGTGTGACGCCAAAACACTCAAAACGAATATATCCTATGATCCCAGTAACTATCTTGTTAGGGGCGTTGTTTCACGTTGGTCGTTACACTCCAGGAAATCATTYTCGATATTACTTTATGAAGTATCATCTACCTTCTGTGTGGTCACAAAAATGTCGACGCGTGATGTTGAAGAAGAACATGTCTTTCAATCGTTTTCGAGGCACGAACGATCAGATCTCGTGTCAAGATAATTTTGCTTCTTGAGAATGTCCGTGAGTGGTTCTAAAAAATAACATTGTCTTCCTTCTGTGTGCACAAGAAATTTAGTCATGAAAGCGAAGAAAACAAAAAGTGTAAAGTGTTCTTTAGTGTTCATTACTGTATTGACTTCAACTAATAATCTATTTTCAAAACCTATGATTACTATCTACTATGCATAGTCTTAAACCTGCCGAGGCGACAGGAGCTCCATTTTTTGAGTGAAATTCGATTTTGATCACCATGATGTGATGGATGGATTTTGATTCTTGCTGCCAACGATCGCTTCGCGGTGGATGGCATTCATTTCAATATCAGTATTATGAACATAAATGATCGCCAACTACCATTTCATTAGTACTGCATATAGGATGAGCATGAGCTCGAGTTAATATTCACAACTCCACAGTGCTAGCAATGTCACGAGCCGTACAAAGCAAGAAGACACTGCAAAGAATCGAAAATGCCCCGTCAGCACCAAAGGCGACGGACCGAGTCTGACGAACAGAAACCGCCAAATGGAAAGAAACAACGAAAAAGACCAAGGACGCCGTCGCCGTCGAAACAGCAACAGCARCAGGAGCAGCGCCCCGATCCACCGCCTCCAGCACCTGCCGCTCTCGTTCGATTGCTGAAAAAAGACAAAAAAGTCCTTGACTATTTCAAGGCATTGCAGCTCAATCTGGCGTACGACGTCGAGAAATGGAAGACGCGCTCCAGGGCTCACCAGGAAGAACTGGAAGAGTTGAAGAAGACTATAAAGGAGGAGAGGCAGCGTGAGAATGAACGCCGGGCTTCGGTGGTGCGTTCATCGAAGGACCACCAAGTCTCGAACGATGCATCGCAGTCYGACGAAGGCAAAGATTCTTTCTTTGACTTCGAATGCTCTTCGTCTTCGAAAGACGAMAATGATAGYGGAATGGAAGGAAACGATAGCAATCGTGATGGCGGCAATGACAATGCAGACATCGCAAGCAGTACCAACAGAAAAAATCGATCTCCGATGCTTACGGGGGAAGCAACCGAGSAAGACCTCCAAACATCCACCGATACGGCTGCTCCAAGGTCCTTCAAATTCCATTTTGACAGCGACGATGACGAGAGCGAGGAAGAAAACAACGACGGCAACAGCGAACAAAATGCCGGTGCTGCATCGTTTCCAAGAACGATCCCGGAAAATCACAAACGGAATCCAGTCCGGGGGAGGAATGGAAAGGGAGAGCAACAGTGGCGAGAAAGGCGAGGAGATTGGGATCCTGAGGAGGCAGAGATAGAAACGCAAACATYGGCGAAACACGATCGATTTCCCCGCACAAAGGATGAAACGGTGGTGTCCAACCGTATCCGAGTGGGATGGAAACTCCTTCGAAAAGCCCAGAATTGCTTGGAGGAAATCGGGATTGTCCTCGCTGCCACAGTGGCGATTCCCGAAAACAACCACGAGAACAACGGAAATAATAATGCAGGAGACGAAAACAGCAGTGCTTGTGAAAGATTTCAAATCAAAATCGGAAAGAGTCAAGGAGACGTTGCTACAGAGGACTTGCTTGGTGTACATGATTGTGGCGACGATGACGATGACGATGACGATGACGATGACGATGACGATGACGATGACGATGACGATGACGATGACGATGACTCCAGCATCGCCACACCCCGCGGCAGCAGGAATGGTGATTGCACTTTTTCCTATGTTCGAATCAGTGACAATGCTGTTCTAGGGGATATCCTACAAAGGATCAAGGAATGGACAAAACTCAAAACTACGGTGGCCTTCCCGTTGGTGTCAAAACAAGGATCCAGTGAGAAACAAACAAAAGCGAGAACGTCAAGGAAGGACGAGGATGTAAGTGAGAAGGGAAAGGAAAGCCACGTCCCACCAACGAAGGAAAGTACCGATGACAATCGGTTTCACAAAGGAAATAATGCTAAGTTTCATTACCAATATGCTGCCTTTGATGCTTCGGACTTGATTCCGTGTTTCGTTCCGATGCATAGGAACGCAGATAGCAGCAATTCCAGTACCAATGAACACGAAGATGCCAATGGAAGCCCAAAAAAGCAACATTTAGAGTACCATTCGCCTCAGTCGTTGTCATTGGCAATACCACAACACCCCGCTGTAAAGGGAACCGATCTCCTGCTGAAAGCTCTCTCGTGGATCGATGCTTTCGGTCCGATCCTTRATGAAGTTGAAGTCGACGGCGGCTTGTTTTTGAACCTGGTGCGATTAGAGAAAGAGGGAAAGGAGGATAACGACAATGATCCTGTGTCACCAATCGGTGGAGGAGACGACTCGGTAGAAATATCAGCCTATGAATCCGCGGTGCGCTTTGTTACGGGGATGAAGCGACGTCATTTATTGGTTCAAAATTTCGTGGAATCCCTTGCTGGTGAAATATGTGATGCGTGGCCCATACAGGATCGACTCAATCGGGTTGACAATCCACCACAGCACTTCAACAAAGAAAAAAACCATTTTACTGGTGGTAACGGAATTACCAGCAGGAAGCTTGTCATCGACTCTAAAAACTCACTTCGTTTGGCCACCATCGTCGATCGTTGCATACTAGCACGAATCGTCACAGCGATTTATCTGCATAGGAGTGATCCAACGTCTGCTATAACTCTTTTGTTTCGATACCTTTTGTCCACGGGTTCTTCTCTGCAACTAGAAGAAGAGGATTTCTATCCGAATCACCCACCGGTTCAAAGTCTCTGTGTTGTCGAGGCCATTTTGAACACGCAATTCGATGGTATGAATGCCAACAGCCATCCAACAAAAGTTGCACAGGGCTTGCCCAAGAATCGGACTCTATTGGACTACCTCGTGGACAATATCCTTCTGCCGGATCACACAATCGATGAAAACAATCCGTTTCTTATGGTGGAGTCATTTCATCTATCCATTGCAATATCTGCAACCATTTTTTGCATTCGGACAAACCACGATGATTCACGGGTTTCAGAACTTGCTCTCGTAGAAGTAGGTGCCTACAATCGTTTGAAAGAACAACTCGATGCCGCCGTGTCTACTAGAAAGCGGGGCCCACTAGCTATTGRAACAATAGATACTTTAAAATGGTCGGAAACCCTTCGTCCATTTTACGTTGAAGAATGCCGARGATTTAGCAAGGCGTTTCTCGACGATCTCGCCAGTGCGGTACAAAAAGAAGACGATGTGAAATTMGGTTACTACGGAAATCACGAGCTGCCGTCAATGACAATTGTGATGGCATGGTTGCTTCCAATGACACTGGTGGTAGAAGGAGATGGACACAAGCTCCGAGAGATTTTTTCACAGTGGTCAGAGATGTTTTTGTCGTTGCGATCCSKAGACTGTTTGTTCGTGGTCGAAGCGTGTGTGAGAGCAATGAGGCAATTGGAAATTTCCAGTCTCAAATCCTACCGAACGGTGATATSTTCTCCGGCAACAAACGAGGTATCCACGGTTGTCCAATCGATAGTGGCACGCCTTGTTGAATCAATGACTGACTGGGATTCATCAACAATAGTAACTGAAAAGAATAGTGCAATAAMTCCCACCACTTTACATACGCTGATTGGTATCTGTTACGAGGTGGCCGATGGGGAAASTGCACTCAAACTAATCCAGCGGTGGATTGTATCATCAAACGAGGAAAAGAAAGCTATCCCAAAACARCAGCTATCTTCCAAGAGAAACGATCTTTCTCGCCCCATTGACTTTTGGTCGGCATTTCCAATGGTTCGTGTTATTAATCTACAGCGGCGACAGGATAGAATAGCATCTTTCATGGCCCAAGCAATGCATGCAGGTCTTTGGGTCTTGCGCGGCGTCATTCCCCCAGATCGATGGAAAATGATGGAAGGGAAACGAAAGAATAATGATCTTGGAGAAACCATGGCTAATGACAAGTCCCCTGATCTCACATCATACATCGGAACATATGCAATCGATGGTAGCCAGGGATCCCCTGCCGAGGTTGAGAAAATGCTCATGGAGTGGCTTGATGTTGGAGAATTGAAAAATGGTGCATCAAAAACAGAACTCAAATCACTCGTATTGCCGCAGTGGCGGCCAAACGATCTCCGAGCATTTGATATTCACGCTTCAGACGATCCCAACCTGATGGTCTCTCTTAGTCCCAGCGAAAAAGCTTGTGCACTGAGCCAYATTGCTACATGGAAGGGCATAGCATCAGCATCATCTGACACTTGTAAATTYTCATATACAGGCTTGGCGCGTGGCGATCCGATTCACAATAAAAATGATGACGACCCCATCCCACCTTGTCCTGTCGCTTTGGTCTTGGAAGACGATGCTGTGTTGGTCGACCGCTTTCAAGAGCGTCTCGACCAAATCTTACGAGAGCTTCCCCGTGATTTCCATTACTGTGCACTAGGTTATGCAAGACCAAAAGAAGCACCTCTGGTTGACATTCCAGGTTGCGCACATATCAAACTTCCTACCATGACGTGGTATTTGACAGGCTACCTGCTTAGCAAATCTGGTGCCCGTTATCTGCTTGATCGTCTCCCGGTGGAGGGTCCAGTCGATGCCTGGATRGGCCGAAAGATGATTTTGACTTCAAATTGGGAAAATGACTAYGGAYACCGYCTGGGAGTAGGAGATGCTCCGCACATTGGATCTGACTCTTCACGACCTACCTTGACAMAGAAAGAGATCCGCCTATGCGTACAATTCCGGGCATATTGTGCCAGTATTCCCCTCTGCGATCAAAAAGTGAGAACAGCTATTGCTACAGGTGCCAGCACCAAGCATCGCAACAAMAAACCGAATCAGAACTGGCGACTTCGGGATTCTGACATTGTATACAGTGGCAATATTGGTAAGGCGACTTGAGAAAATTAGATAGAAAAAAAGGAAAAGATATTGGAAGACCTRGAAGGGAAAACAATAACACAGAGATCTTTCATACGACCCCTTCGTATGCAAAGAAATGGATCATAATAAATCTAAATGTCTTGATCTATCAAAGCACTTCAATTATTCATTTATTTTCTATCGATCGCAAACTCGTATTAACGGGATAGCTTCAATTTTCGTGAGGGCATCGAGAAAACCCTCGTAAGCTCAGTTYGGGGAATTGGGCCATGCCTTGGGTGGAAGACCGAACTGCAACAAGAGATGGAGGGCTCCCTCGGATTTGTCGTTGAGCAGCTTTGGGCTCGAATTGTAATCCCGGGTGATGGCTTCTCCCTCGCCGATGTCTCTGGTCGCGACAAGCAAGATTTCGTCTCCATTGTTGTTGGATACCAGCTTCGAGTTTTCTTTCACGGAGTGTTCCAATTGCTCGTGGAGGGGAACAATAGCATAGGCGAGAGAAAGTTCTTCGCTATCGTTGGTCTCTTCGAGCTGCAGCGTGGTCGCTCTCGACAAGACCCGGCTAAGGGTATCCGCCACATCCCAGCACCGTTTTTCCCGTTTGGACCCCTTCGCTCGTTCCGTCGATTCGAGGACCAGGGGTTCCAGAGCATCCCTCATGCTTCGATACGTGAATCCACGTGCCGTCAATGCCTCGCGGGCTTYTTCCTCGGTGCATTTCGTCAAAACCTSCAATCCCAGTGARGCGCGCAACAAAACAGGATGACAGGGCATGCGGAATTTGGCGTAGATATTGTGGTCGTTGTCCGTTCCCGTGGATAGCAATGAACCGGTCACGTCCTTCGATCCGAAGTTGGCGTCGGGTGGCCCGAGATCAGCTCCGTCCGTAGCCCATCCCCCGGCTTGCCACGACTGCACCCATTCTTTTCTCGCTTGGACAGAGGCAGAAGCAGCAAGCTCTTCCTCGATCGGATGCAATGCCGMTAGTGAAGCGGCGGTGAGGTCGGTTGCCCAGGTCAGATTTCTAGCTCCAGAAGCGGCTTCTATCGCACGATCGGGAACATCGAGTGTCGAGATGATCAAATCACGGGGGATGCGTGCCAATACTTCCAGTGCCTTGATCTTTCCACCCTGGCCAACTTCGACGCCACCCTTTCCCCGTTCCTCGGGCGTAATGTCTCTTAGGACGAGTTTCTCGTTGAKGATGACTCCGTCGGGAAGAATAGTTCTTTCAATAACGGCATTCCCAGAGACATCGGTAGATGTGGACGACCAAGAGGAATCTTCTTCCGAAGCCCGCAAGAGCACATCATCCCCATCCTTCGTGGTGCCTTGTCGCGCCGACGATAACGTTGTTGTGATCGGAACAAAGGCATTGCAGCCAGCAGCAATGACAGCGGTGGCGAACACGAAACGTGTTACTGTTGCTTGCATTGTTCTTCGTTTTGTATCTCTTCACAAGCTGGGTGTACTACTAGATTCAACAAGTAATGATGCAGCTGGTAAGGTCGGTTTCTACCTTGAATTTTAAGGTTTCTTTCTTTTTCCTMATGATGGTTCGTAAGAGTTTTTGTTCCCACTTCAACCGTATTGTTTCTCGTGATGTGATCGGTGACTAAGAACTGTTTGAAGATGGAAGAAGGTTCCGCGTGGAAAGAATCCTTTTTTCTGGTAGAGGTACGTACTGCACTGTACCACCCCAMGTGACTATGCTACGCTCTGGGTAAGAGTTACGAGTACCGGTACAATGCACATACCTCATACCTTGGGGTATGTGTGTTGCGGGTACGTAGGTACGTATCGTACATAGTACGACTTAAGTCAATCTGGAATCTKGACGTGATTTTCCGTGAAGGGCTTATTGATTTGTTCACAGATCATTATTACGTTTGATGTGCTGGAAATCGAAAGAAACAACAGAAAAGCCAACATCTGTTTGTGTTCTTCGTCGTCTCACAATTTAAGAGAGAAGTCAACATACAACGAAACTAATAACAGTATAAGCTTATCGAAATAAGCATCATGCCCGTCCCGTCTGTTGTGCATCTATGGCTTTTGTCTTCTACTACACACCTACGATATACAATTCTGCTGCCTTCCCTTTGAATGAACCCATCTGAAATCCTGCTGCAGCCCTGACTTCAGCTCCGGTAGTAATCAAGCGTGTACGCCAGCAACAACCCTTCGACAACGATCTTATGCAGTGGCTGCGTGTGTAAGAGTCTCACGCTTCTGGCGCTTGCTTCCGGACCCGACTGACAAAATTATTGTTGCAAAGCCAGCAGGTCAAGGAAAAATTGGACATGAAGCAAAGAGAAGATACCGTCTAGTGGAAAGATGAGGGCATAACCACAATCATCAAATATATCTCTATCGAGATTTGATTTGCTATTAAGATTAGCGAATTTTTCGATTTTCCATGCTTTGATGTGACTACGGCTTGGCTAGATCTGCCATATTATTGTATTTGCGCTTCTCACTCATCCTGGATTCCAGCGATCCGGTAAATTTTTCGAAGTTCATTCACTTTCAATCATACACTACAACAAACGATTCCCCAGGGTCTGCCTCGTCGATTGTGCTGACGATCTTCGTCGCGCATTSTAACTCACCCCAATGTTGATGGAGGACTTGAACAACGTGACTTTCGGCCACCGTATGTGCGATATCGTCCAATTCTTGGATGCGGGATTGACACCAACACCACGACCCAGGTCGTAATGATTGTCGTCGTTTATATTCGATGCATCGTTCGTTTTCAAGACATTCCAATCGACACAYACGGGAGCAGCAACCATGTTGTCATTGTTGTCATTGTTGTCATCGTCTCTGACGGGATCCGACGTGTCTTTTTAAGTTGTAGGAGCGAGTTACTGCCATGCTGTTGCGTCTTCCCGTATACTTTGGAAATGACATCTATTCAAGGATGCTTCACATGAATCCTATAGATGATCATCTTTTCCACAATTCTAACATTCCTGCTGTTTCCTTATTCGCCTACTCTAGGGCTCGTCTTTTCACCAGATCTGCGGGCAGGATGTCGATTGTTGCCCCTCCCCCATCCAAGCATGACGATCCCTTTTGTGACGAATCATCCGGAACACCACGGATTGCATTTTCTGACATTGTGATCGAAGATTTCTGATGTGTTTCGATTAACGACACCGCTACATATGCCGCACGCCCCCATAAGCGAAGAAGAGGAATCCAACATGTTCATACCAGCCTCTTTCACGAAAAGGCGAAGATCCTGGCATCAAATATTTTAGATTTTAGACTTGAAACGCAGAGACCGGGCGCTTCACTAAAAATAGAAAAATATCTTATGCAAGATTATGTTGAAAAAATTGGCGCCACGCGTCTCACGGCAAGAATCATGGTAGGAAAAACTGCACAGAAGATCTCGTCATTTATTTATTATTTCAAATTTCTCACGTATGCTCCATAAATCTAAGGAATATTTTAATTTTTACGTTTTTATAAAGATTTCACAAGATTAAAACAAACATAAAAAATTATGACGTAAAAATGAAGAAAGTTGGTCTTCTCACAAATTGAAAGACGCAAGAAGTCTAACACACCAACAACACATAAATACAGAACGACACTTMAATCTTACAAATCCTTGTCATAGCAGATGAATTACAACCAATCACAAACGGTCGCTACCCAACCAACGGAACAAGACATCTTGTGTGGGCGCGGAAGATCCTACATCAAGCATCCCGGCAACGTGAAATTCTCGATCCTTGTCCGGTCAAACGTYCAGCGGTACACGGAGGCATCCAGCCGCATGAAGAAAGGAATCGTGGTGGCATCGCTGGTCGATCAGCTCCTCGACGGGGGATCCCGATTCCTCACAAAAACAAACGCCGACCAGTGGACGGAGATGACCGCGGACCAGATACACCAGAAGGTGGGGCACGCAATCCGTGCACAAATCAAACAATGGAAAAAGACCAGACACAGCAAAARAAAGCCAGATAAAGATTCTRTTGTYCAGAGCGTCCGACAACAAGATGAGCGATCGGACGTTGGGCTCGATTCGAACCCAACCACCGCTTTGCATCCCCTCACTGATCACGTCCCCACCAATGACAGGCGGAACATGGAGACGAACAATCCGATGAATGTTTCCTATCGAAGTTTCGAAGCAAACGAGGGGCGACGCATTTCGGAAACATCGACGACATCAATCGTAGCCCTACWTGGTGATCACGCCGCTCCGTTCGTCCCGGTTGCACACCACGGCAGCCCCGCGTCCTTCCCCGCGAGGCGCCTCTCTTGTTACTACAAGAACCGCCCCAGCTTCCGCGCTTGCACGGATTTCGATCGGATCGAAAACCGCCACGATCTGACGAACGAAGAAGAAATCAGCATGGCGAGTTTCCGATTCTAAGACCCACCGTGCCCGAGAACGGTTGMGACAATTTTCCTAATTTTTGATACTAATTTTTGACACATAATTTTGATAACAATAATATTACAGATTTCTGAGAAAAATTCCACATCCATCCCAATCATAAATATTTAGAACAGTTTGGTACCGTACGGTAGGTACTCGTACAAGTAGGTATTTTGTATTTTCTCACTTTCACGCGAAAAAATCATTGAGTCAGCCAGTCGTGCACACCCAAGGAGGGGAAATAGCCTACGAACTAGGCCATCTGCTGTTTTGATTTCATTGGCTGGCTGATCATGGAATGATTGCATATTTCTTCGCACCACATTTTTTGAATTCTGGTTCTGTTGACGAGCAGTAGGGCTTGATCGAGAGRTTCTTCCGGACGAGAAAAACGACAGATGATGCCGATGTGCGGCAAGTCATTTCATTTCTTCGCCTCTTCTACCTACACCATTCTCATGACAGATGCCKTGTCGGTTAACAAAGCGACAYAATCCAAGTCARACCAMAGAGGTTGATCGATCACTGGCACATAACAAACTAAAGATTGAGGSCGCGGCRRAATAATTCTCAAGAATACCAACGAGAAAACTACCGTGATTGATTTTGCGGAACACCGGGTCCACGACAGAAAGCGACGATTGCGCAAGAAACAAGGCAGGATGAGGCGTCTTTCGTTGGTGCCCCTGGCAATGGCCATCGGGGATGTCGCCGTGGCGTTTACTGCTTCCACTTTGAAAGCACGTTGTTTCCCGAGAAACGTCGCCGCAGGAGCCATAGACTCGCCGGTTGTTCTCTCCGTCTCGAACAGCAACGACGAAAAGGAAGCCGCGAAAGAGGGGGGCGAAGAATCGGAGGAGGAGCTCCAGAGACGAATGGCCGTCGTTCGCTCGCTGCAGATGTCCTTTTACGGTTCCAGTGCCTCCAAGCGAGACCGCGGCACAAACGAAGACGAAGACGAAAACGGTGCTGTCGGCAACGACGAGGACGGACCTCCGAGGCACGATGTATCCACTGGCACCATCCAGAGATTGCCCCTGTTCCGTGCGGCCTGGTACGAGCTTCCGGGGCGATCGAATGTCCTGATCCTAAAGGATCCGATCTATACGAACATGTTCGAAAAAATGTTTTACACTTCCGACAACAACAACAACAACAACAAAATCAAGGGACCGGACGGTGACGCGGACACGAATTCGATTTCGCCGTGGGTTTTCGGTCATCTGTTTACCCCTAATGAACACGGCAGTGCCAAAGCGACAAGCAACAAGAAGAACTTGTTCAAAAAGAAGGGAGATTCCTCCGCAAAGAAGGCCTCGTCGGAAGGTGGCAGTGCTGCTCCGAAACAAAACGGAAAAAGAGGGAACAAAGACTCCAAGCGCAACCGGCTGCTGAACTGGAAGGATTCGGGAACCAACCGCCGGGGCAACAGTCCCTTGTCGTCCACGGCGGTCCTGGGCACRCTCATGTACGTTCGAGATTATCGCCGCCTGAGGGATGGAAGGATTCTTGCGCTGGTGCACGCGGCGGAAACCTTTGTCGTCGAAAAAGTCCACCGGAGCCTGCCGTACGCGATTGTCGAYGCGAGAATCCTGCCCGATGTGGAGGAACTCGAGTTCGATCCGCCCGCAACGGACGGGAGTGAAAGCCTTCCGTCCCCCTCCATCTACTCGTGCGGAGACCATCCGGACGAGCAATTTCTGGTGGACTCCCTCCGGGCCGACGAGGATGCTTCCGCGGGTCCGGCACGCGCCAGAGCCGTCGAGGACTCGATCCACGTCTACCACCGGTACGAGTGCGACTCCGAGCAGCGCCTCGACGGGATACCGAACAAGAGCGATCTGGGGATCCTTGACATTACCCACAACGCCATCTCGAGGGCCCACCTGCCGTACTGCCCGTTTGCGGCCTCGTCGTTTCTGAATGCAACAACAGCAGCAACAACAACAACAGCAGCAGCAGCAACGACGACGCGAGGAACCACCCCGACACCAAGAGACGAAACCGGAGCGAGCGGCTCGAGTCCTTCCGAGAAAGACCCGGCACGGGCGGCCCCCTCTCTCGAGTTCGAGCTCCTGCGGCGGGGAATCACCAAGATTCCCCCGTCGGACCGAAGGTTTAGCTACAACGCGGAACCTACCTACGCCTCGTCGTCCTCCGAAGAGACGAAGGAGTCGACCACCCATTCGTGGACCACGGACGAACTGGAATACGAGCTGTGGCTGGTCCTCGACTATTTTCTAAAGGCCACAAAGAAAGAGATCTCCCCCGTCCTGCTGCGGTTGCTCCCGAGCGAACCCGAGATGCCGAGGGCCTGGCCTCCCGGCTTTTCGCTAAAGGCTGCCCACGACACAAAGCACGGAAACAGCCAAGGGGACCCCGGCCGTTCGAGTGGTGGTGGTGGTGGCTATCCCCACCGCCGCCGGCAGCGGCGGCTGAGCTACTCGGCGGCCTACCTGCTCGAGGCCGTCCTGCCGATCGGAAGAGCGGTCGGCTCCGGAAGCGGAAGMRGCGTCCGTTGCTCGGGCGGATCGGGGGTCGACGAGGCGGAGATCCAGGAGCTCCGGGCCCTCCTCCTGTCGGTTCCGTCGACGAGGCAGCGGCTGAGGGTGGTCCTGGAACGCTTCCACCGGTGGCGTCTCTACGAAGAATGCGACGAATTCGCGTAGCGCGGGACGAACGACCATGGCATTYTGGGCCAACACAAGAGCAGGGTATCCACAAGGCAGGATTGGTGTTTGGCAAGAACAAAAAACAMGCTAGGTATTCCGTACGGTATGGCACGGTACCATCGGAGGGAAACTTTGGATGTTTGTGCCAACGCGCGCGAAGCTTTTCCTTGGAGCTCTTAGCCTGCGTTGTTGGAGMTGGCGTTGTCGTTCCTTCGTTCTGTTTTCTTGYTCTGTCGTAGTGGCAACGTGAAACACGATTGTGGGTCTAGTAGCTGGGAGCAATCGATTCGAACGTCTGAGGCATGCCAAAATTGGGACGTGGCGAACGTAGCTTACTAGAACTCTGGGAGTGCAGTGCTGCGGTAGGATAATCTCGGATTGGCGAGCGAGGCCGACTATCAATCTTTGTAGTAGTACGAGTAGTATATGGCTTTGTCGTCCTTGTTCTCTCCTCTAGTACTAGTTACCAATGGTGAGGAAGGGGTTCTCCTGCTTGTCGTCACATCAGTCTCACCATCTCCTCACTGCAGTACCCATTCATAGCAAAGCAATGTTTGAGAACAAAGTCAAGAAGGAATGCCGAGGTAGTATAGGATAAGTAGGAAGTCCTCCTTTCAGTATGATTAGCACTATTAGTATTAGTACCACAAGTAGTAGTAGTATCGCTAGTGCAATGGTAGTCATCTTCAAAGTACAGATTTAGTTCTTAATTCAAGGTGCATCGAGATTTTGTTCCTCAACGAGTCAACACAAACACACCAATGCCTGTCGTTGCCTTGTCTGCTGACACGGTGATCGAGAAAACTCGGGGGGCGGCTGTTGACTGTTGACTGTTGACTGTTAACTACTTGTACTGCTCACTTCCATTTTCCGTCTTTTTTGTGTCTCTGGCGGAWTGACATGGCATGCCAGGAATCCACCGTCTCCGCAGCCAATTGGACCGAGTTACTCCCACATCCCGTTGCGTCCCGTTGGAATCAAAGCAAAAGCAAAAGCACAAGCAAAAGCACCGTCGCCGCACCTGCTAACACCCACACCCCCGCCATGATCCTCCCGCGCAGAGCCTCTTCGCTGGCAACCGCAACCACGGCGGTGCTAGCGGCGAGCGCCATTGGTTGTGCCGGTGCCTTCCGGACCGTCGGCACCAACAGCAACAGCAACACCAAAAGCAAAAGCAAAAGCATCGGCTTTTCCTTTTCCCCCGGCGGGCTGCTCCTTCCCTACCACATGGGCGTGGCGGACTGCCTCGTCTCCGAGAAGTACCTGGACCCGTCGGAAACCGTCGTGGCGGGTTCCTCGGCGGGTKCGATCGCCAGCATGGCCATCGGCTGCGGCCTCGACCCGCGCCTGGGCCTGGAGGGAACGATCGCCATCTCGGACCGGTGCCTGGAGAAGGGGATCCCCGCCCGGGGGAACCTGCTGCCCCTCCTGGGGGAGCAGATGGAGCTCCTGGTGGGGGAAGAGGCCTTTTCGTTTCTGAAGGAGCGCCGGGGCGGAAGGGGGAGCAGGACCGGCGAAAAAACGGGCACCGGGGTGGTCCTGGCGCACAGGGAGGTCTTTCCAACCCAGGCCTCGCGCTTCGAGACCAGGTTCGAAACGAGGGAGGACCTCTTTCGGTCCGTGGGCCACAGCTGCATGTTTCCGTTTTTCACGACCAACTTTCCCTGCCTGGTCGACTTTGGTGAAGGAAGAGGGCTCGGAAGAGGGCTCGGAAGAGGGCTCGGAAGAGGGCTCCCGCGGCTGGTCGTGGACGGATATTTCTCGGTCCCCCGGTCCCAGTTCGGTTGCCCCATCCTCCAGGACGAATTCCCGGACTCGGGCGTCGATCGGACCGTGGCGATTTCGTGCATCCCGCAGGAACTCTTTGGAATGGACGCGGTCTTTGGAGCCCAGGGCAAGGACAAGGACAAGGATTCTTCCGGATCTGCCAGCGGAGGCAGCAGCAGCAGCGGCAACAGCAACCACCGCCACAACAACCTGATCTCCATCAACGCCGCCGACGACGACACCGAGCCGCTGAGCACCTCCGACATTTTTCGCATCGCCACGCAGCCGACCTCGAGAAAGGAGCTGACGGACCTGTTCGAGCGGGGATACCGCGACGCGGAACGATGGTGCCGCCGGGAGGAGGAGAACGATCAACAACAACAACAACAACAGCAGCAGCAGCAGCCGCCACGGGAGCAAGAACACCGCTGACGCGGTTGGCGAAGGGAACAACAGGAAGGCACCACCAAATCGAAAAGGGAACCAACGGCAGGCAGGCAGGCAGGCAGTGCCGGAACTTTGTTTGGTCGAGACCTCGGTGGATTTCATCGAATGCAGGCACCGTGCTGCGAATTCAAGCCACCACGAAACAGAYACCGGTGGCATGACCGAAGAGCCTCGATCCATCCCAACGAAAGACTGGAATGGAATGCATGGTTCGCAATGCGCCATGAATCGGGTGCAAACCTTGGGCCATTCCTTCCACCCACACCGTGCCACACCGTGGCAAGAGAATATCCTACACGCCATTTAAAAAAGGCGATAAGAGGCCATTTTCTTTGTTTGGTGGGTCCGCGATGCACCACAAATGTTTGTGAACTGTGTCGTTCGATCCATCGCTTGCATTCGATTCGATTGAAGAACATTGAATACTAGGAAACTTATAACGTCACCGGATATATGATTGTATGGTTTACAGTATRATTAGAGGTGCGTTTGATGACGCCCGTGCATTGCCAACTGTTTTGGATTCGAAAATGGCAACTGGTCACCAAGAGCTTTCTCTCCGTGTTTTGGCGTTCGACTCATTCGCTCGAGGATGCGACAAAAAGCAGACAACACGAGGTGCGAAGTTCTAGAGAACAACACGCCCATCCATCCATCCATCTCTCTGCCCGTGTGTTGGTTTCTGTTYGTCGGTTTGTGCAATCTAGGGCTGCCGGASCGCGGAAAAGGTTTGCCTTCGATCGCCGGAGGCTCCGTTTGCGGCAGCACCACAAAGCAGCCATGCCGCGTTGCACCGGTCTCGAATCGAAGCACTCTGGACGGCGCCCCACCCTTCCCCCGATCAATGGAACTTGATTCCGTCCTCGGACGAGGTCTCTCCCTGAAAGACCGTGCACTTKCCCTCGTCCTCCAGGATCGCCAGGGCCCGCCGGAGCAGCTCCTCGTCGATCCCCTCGAAGCTGGCCCCGTTGACGTCCTCCCCGGAGTGCAGCTCGTACAGGGTGCAGATCCCGCCCCCGACGTTGCCCGTTTGGGAGGCCCACTCGTACACGTCCGTTGCGAGTTCCTCCGGTTTCCTCCACAGGATCCGGCACGCGGTTTCCTCCTCGTCGAGCCATTCGCCGTGGCCGGAGTCGACCAGGTCCGAGCAGACGGTCCGCACCGCGGTCTCGTCCAGCTTGCGGCCGATGCTATCGTTTTTCCAGAGGGGGCATTCGTGGACCACCAGTGTTTTCAGCTTGTTCTGCGTGTGGTATTTCAGAATGAGTTCCCTCCACAGCGCTAGCTGTTTTTGCCGCGTTGCTTCCACCGGTTGGATCGTGAAAAAGGGTGGGAAGGAGTAGAATTCGGGATACTTCGCGTGCGTATCGCGGTRGCGTTCGTTCGATGGKTTGGTTTCGTTTGCATTCGGTTTTGCAATCAATGGAGAATGCCGGTACAAAAGAACGTGAGGGTAAASACTAGGGAAAATTAAACACCACCCAACACAACAGACACGAAGACTTCGTTTGTTTACGATTTGTTTCCGATMTACTACATCAAAACACWTTCAAACCAAACGCACTTCAAAATCTCCTTCCGTCATTGTTTGTTTCGTCGACGAATACTTCGCACGCTGGTGAAAGAAAAGGAATGGGAGACGAGTCTCTTGTCAACAGCCTATATGGGCTCCCTTGAAGGTACGAGTACGAGTATCGTAATTCGTGACAGAAGCTTGGTAACTACCGTACAGCAGCGGTCGATGAGGTTCGATGGCAACCCGAAGTTGCATTACTGTATTCATTGTTCATTCTACTGCATTCATGAGTGAGTCCCGCGCAGCAGTTGAGATGATTCAGGCTTCGAGGCCGTCGTTTTGTGCTCTAGGTCAAAGGAGTCAGTCGATCGAGGAAACGCGGAGGCAGGATTTGATCTTTTGACTAGCTTGACTAGGGCCAGGCCTCTGTTTCCCGGATCCTGATGGTTCGTGCGGTTTTCCGTTGACATTCCTTCGGGTTCGCTTTGTCGACGAAATTTTTGATCGGATGCCGCGCTCCCATCCGGGCTCCCATCCGGGATATCCTCCGAAAAGCCGAGCCGGCACGACCRATGGCCGAAAGGATCGTCGTTGTTCAAATAATACATGGAAGGTCGCGAGCACGTCTTGCCGCCAATATTTCCCGCGCGCCGGGGGGCTAGTCGTGGATACCGATGTCGACCAAGGTTTGAAAAGTCCCGCAGCTCTGCTGGGACTTCCGGTCCTTGAAAATGTTGGCGAAAAAGTCCTTAGGAAGAGGATTGAAATCCTTTTCCACCATGGCGAAGTTGTAAATAGTCACTAAAACATCTAAATAGTCGGTGTAGTAGTCGGTGTGGTMCTTGTACGCAATAGAACAATTAATTTTGGTATAACAATGATGCTCTATATAAGTGGTACAAAGAAAGGTCACATAATGTACTTTTAAAAGGTTCCGTATCAAGACCACGACAGTAGGAAGATCAAACAGCTGGCCTGAGGATCGCACACAAACAGATTGGACACAGCGAAAGAGTTCTCCAAGATGAGACTCTTTCACGCCAACCATGAGCTTCATCAAACCAACAACCTCCCGCAACAGCCATGAGGAAACGGAACGGTGGTAACACGTCTAGACTCGGGTACTCAAACAAACATCCTTCTTGGGATGCTATACCCGAACACTATGGCGGCGAGGGTTGAGCGCCTATCGCCATGGGCCAGGTCCGTACTTGTTTCCGTAGCCGTAGTCGTATCCGTACCAGCTGTTGCCGTATCCGTACTTGCTACCTCCGTAGTATCCACCCTTGGAGCCCTTTCCTCCCTTTCCGCCCTTGCCTCCGTAGCCATAAGAAGGACCGTAAGAAGGACCGTTATCGCAGACAACTTCCCAGTAACCACCCTTGGATCCCTTTCCTCCCTTGGATCCCTTTCCTCCCTTGCCTCCATGGTAGTATCCGTATCCGTATCCGTACTTTCCAGATCCATAAGAAGGTGCGTAGGAAGGTCCGTCACAGACAACTTCGCAGCTGGAGGTGTAGTATCCTCCTTTTCCTCCCTTGCTTCCGTAGTAACCTCCGTAGTATCCTCCTTTTCCTCCCTTTCCGCCATATCCGTAGCAGACTTCGTAGCAGTTTCCACCGTATGATGGGTAAGAAGGTGCAGGGTAGGAAGGTCCGTATCCAACATATCCTCCCTTGGATCCCTTTCCTCCTTTTCCTCCCTTGCTTCCGTAGTATCCGTAT
The DNA here is from genome assembly GCA_900660405.1 of Pseudo-nitzschia multistriata. Lineage (NCBI taxonomy): Eukaryota > Bacillariophyta > Bacillariophyceae > Bacillariales > Bacillariaceae > Pseudo-nitzschia > Pseudo-nitzschia multistriata. The sequence continues at coordinate 121,382 of CAACVS010000020.1, read as the reverse complement.
CCGTAGCTGTATCCGTAGGA
>CAACVS010000020.1:110699-120787 GCA_900660405.1 Pseudo-nitzschia multistriata | reverse complement strand
GAACCGTAGCCGACGGAACCATAACCAGGTCCGTAGTATCCGCCCTTGGATCCCTTTCCTCCTTTTCCTCCCTTGCTGCCGTAGTATCCGTCCCAGATGTATCCGTATTTGTATGAGTTGAGTTCACGGTCTTCGTCGGCTACTTCAACAGGTGCGACAGCATCTTCAGATGCGAAGGTGGCCGTGAGGCCGATCAATAGTGAAACGATAGAGATCTTCATCGTTATAATATAGCAGCTTTGACTGTTCGTGTAGAGTGTGAAAGTCTTTGGTAAGTTGCTGAACTTGTAAATTGTGAGGATGACTGCGTCGGAAGAGGTATGTTACCCTTTTTGTCTAGCGAAACGGGTATGCACGTATTTGAGGTGCGAGACGAAGCATTTATCACAACATGTGCTTTGCTGGTAGCATTGTTTGGACGAAAAGGACGTGAATCGTGTGAAAATGAGGCGGACAAGGACTCGAAATTTTAACTAGTAACCAAAAAAGTCTCCGTTGATAGCTCCATCATGGCGCGCAATTCATCGTTGGACACAGTCGGCTAAGTATTGGTCGGATATTTTGGTCGCAAGCACGGCTGTGAGACAACACCAAATTTTGTCTATCTTTTAAGCTATCCGACGAACTTTCGGGAACGTGTTTGATTATGAAACATTGTTAATACATGAATATAATATAAAGTCACACTTAAAGACTTGAATTTGAATACTATCAGAAAATGACACGAATGAAATTTGTCGATGGCGCGTCGGGCATCCTTTGTATAGAAAGATATGATAAAAATGGCGCTTCCGAAAATGGCGGCAATGTCCCAAAAGGAATTGTATTATCTTACTTTCACTATGTAATTAACATACTTTGAAGTGCAGATTGATCCGACGGTCGAGAAAGTCTATTTCTCCATCGCGCACGCGAGTCACGCCTCTTTTGCTTTTTACGACTGAAAGAATAGGACCGTTGATCACTTTTTTTTATGGAGGAGTCGACGAAAACGATTGTCTATGATTTATCTCCGATGCAAATCTTGGTCGTCGCAATATGGACATCAGGAGAACAGCCGTCAAATGTATTTAGTTAATTCCCATAGAAGAATTTTATTTCAAAACATTAGGCTCCTGAGTTGTCGGCAAGAAAGATATCCCCGACAGACAAAGCAACGGACAAACCATGACGGGACTGGCTGCGAACACTTTTCCGTCAGGAATCTTGTCGTTGGTAGTATACATATTGCTTGTTGCTTCCTCCCAGGCAGAGCACGATGCTTCCAATTCCAAACATGATGAGGTACGTTGGCGAGAATAACATGAGATTGGATTGTGAACAGACTCGCAAAGATATATTGCTTCTCTAAACTGATAAATTATATGAGGCACTGACTCTCAAGATTTGATTATGCTCCGAAAATATTTTCTTACCTTTAATAATTTCCTCGCATTCCTTCAGTTTGGATCATCATTAAGGGGCCAGCAGCAACGCCACCGGGAACTCAAACGGCCGGACTACCCCTGTATTCTGGTGCGTGTAGAAACCGAGTACGAACAGGTTGAAGTAGAAGAAGGGTCCATATTTTCACACTTTGTAGACAATGCGCAACAGGCAGATGTCGACGAGGTCAGATGTGAACTTTCAGAGGTTGATGTCGCAAAAGCGGGCGGACAGTATTTTGTGCCAATTATGGGAATCGAAAATAGCCAGCTGAACTACATTGAAAGTGGAGTGTCGACCTTGGTGGCGGAGGGTGCGGTCCTCATGGACGGTGCCCTTCAAATTCCGCAGGGTGCTGCGATCGAAATTGGGACCGTTGATGATGTTGAATTTAATGATGGAGAAGATGAAGGGGGTTTCATGCGATGGCGGTCGCTCCGAATGCAGCAGGGAAGCCGAAGGATGGCTCAAGTCGGAACGAAAAAGGTTTTGGTCGTCCGCGCTAATGCTTACGATTCACAAACTACCGGCAGTAGGATGGAAATTTCGAACAATATATTCGGGACTGGAGGGGACAAAGTCACTCTCAAATCTCAATACGAGCAGTGCTCGCATGGGAAACTCGTTTTCGAGCCCTATGATAATGGGAATGGTGTCAKWGAAGTAAATATACACACAGACGTCAACGGAAAGAACAGATTCGACATCGAGAAAGCTATGACAAGCGCCGCTGAAAACCAGATGGGAAATCTGGCGAATCAATATGATCATGTCATGCTATGTATGCCACCAGGTACAGGGAGCTGGGTTGCATATGCCTATGTCAATTCCTGGCTTTCTGTCTACAACGACGAATGGTGCCAACAGCTCAGCACACTTGTTCACGAAATGGGACACAATATGGGACTCGCCCATTCGGGTAAGGACGGCAACCCATATGCAGATAGATCAGGAATGATGGGTTTTTCGTACAAGGGAGATGATACGCCCCAGCAGTGCTTTAATCCGGCCAAAAGTTACCAGCTCGGTTGGTAYAGCGATTGCGTTGTCGAATGGAATCCTTCACGACAGGGTACCTGGGCTGGAGTTGTTGTGGGTGTAGCAGACTATGGCACAAACTCAAACGGCAAAACCTGCGTTATAAGGATACCTCGACCCAGAAACGGTGAGGACTTATACATTGGATACAACCGTAAAAAAAATATGAATTCGGATGTGATGGATAGTGGAGACAAGGTTACAATCATCGAAAAGGAAGATGGCTACAAAGTCTCAAATTTCATTGCTGGTTTACATCCTAATGCGGGTACCAAACAGGTTTTCTACAATTTTGAATATGAAGGCCGAAATCTTGTCGTCGAATTCAGCAGTTACGGTAGCAGTATAGATGAGGCATTTGTTGCAATCTATTTTGACGATTGTGAGCACCCCTGTTGGACTACAGCTGTAAGTTTAGTTGATATAATTTGATCTCTTGTTACTTCATGAAAATCTCGTTGGTTTTTTTACATCAGTTTAACATGTTTCTCTCTTTTCCGTTCTCARCCACAGCCGCAGCCACCGACACCACTGCCGACTGCCGCACCTGTGCCGGTGCCATCGGATCCGCAGGAGGAAGACGACGATCCAAACAAGACTCCTATTATCTTCGAAATGCTGCCTAACCCGAGACGCGAAGAAGCAGAATACATCGAAATATTCAATCCTCATTCAAGTTCAATTAATCTTTCCGACTACTTAATTTGTGTACAGAATGGGCGAAATAGAGAACCGCGATGTGATCAGTTGATGGAATTTAACCTCGACCCTGGTGCTTATTTYATGCTATGTCGAAACAAATTGTACGTCGCTGATTCTAGAACGTGTCACCAGGTTGGCGATAATCTAAACTTCAAAKATCGACGGAAACAGTTTGTTACCTTGCAACAAATTACGAATGGCAGTGAAGTAGGTACTGTCACTCAGASCGTAGTTGTGGACAAGCTTTCTCTAAGGAGACCAAAAAAATTTCCAGATTATATGTATATTCGAAAAAGCGGACGAATGGGCAGATTTTGTGCGTCCTGCTGGACTTGGTGGCTGCCACCTTTGTAGTATCGACCTCTATCGATATTACAATCGTGGTATTCGAGGAAGTGGATATTGATATGTTCACAGAGTTCAGTACTGAAACAACTGCTCCCACATACAAACTATAATTCGTGAAGGTGTACATGGCGATGCTTTTCCACGGATTTTGATACTGAAATAATGGTATTGACCTACAATCCATAATTCATAGAGGTGCCGATGGCACTTGAGATTTAAAGGCATCTTACGATGCTTTACCACACAACGATAAAGAGTCAATCTGTCGAACGGCATACAGATGCCTTACCTCACAAGAAGAGTTATTCCCAAGACTTATGGGTGACTGATTCTAAATGGGGGACGAGACTTTAGTTGAAGAATAGACTTAGACTTCTATTAATTTTTACAAAATCTGCGGGCCGTAGTTGCTGACAGATTTTCTAATGCAGACACAAAAATCTCATATTTCCCACAGAGACGATAAGAACAACGTCAATCAATTCTGGGTGTGACCAGACTCTTCTACACTGATTTTATTGTAGACCATAGGGTCTCCAGGCATTTCCTTGGTCTCATTCAGCCAGTATTCAATATCTACCCTGTCAGACTGAGTAGATCAGCCGCCAAATCATCATGAAGAGAGGCAATCCAAAAGGAAAACAAATAACTGCAACAGTATCTCTAGGGCTTGTCTTGTGAAACCAGGGGGACCAGTAGTAAGATCTCTTTCAATGGCCTTTGGACTCACCTCTACTTCTGCTTTACAGGCAGTTGAAATTTRAGATGCTACTTTTCTTCTTTCTTGCATGGTCAGTTTTCTTCAACACAAAAAGAAACATGATGTTTGAAATTAAAACCTTGCATCTTCTTGTTTGCAGGATGAGTTAACCAATCATGCATGCACTGTTTGAAATCTAAACATAACAATCATATGGAAATCCTGCTCATCATTGCAATAAATTCAGAATCATAGCTATGATATGAAGGAGCATTTTTTCAAAACTCACCAAACCATTTCTCTGCACTGCCAACTGCTCACGCAGCCCAATAGTACAGATTGCATGGACATCCCTACTGTTTCCCCTGGACTTTCCAATGGTGGGATAACAAGGAACTTCCATGATGTTGCCATTGTCTTGTTGTTTCTTACATTATATTTGTCAGCATGAACTGGTGGAGCAAAGATCTCAAGGCGCTCTCTGGTGACGAAGACCTTCTTGTGGTCTAGTACACCACAACAGTGGTTGAGGAGTGCTTCTTCGTCAAGTCCTGAGTGGAAGAGATGGTGGTGGAAGGCAGATTGAGTATATGATCTACAAATTGCAAGTCCTACTAGTGCTCTCCTGTCCCTCGTGCCCCTCTCTTCCAGATATAGTAGTAGTTGTTTTAGATAAGACCCAGGAAACCATGTAAGAATAGATCAAGAGGACCTAAACCTAAGCTAATTTCATTATAATTCACCTTAAAACAACATTCTAATTCATGAGTACATGTTATTTTGTGCACAGTAACTACTAACCACCTTATCACATGAGGAAACAAGAAGCAATGACAATGGTCAAAACAAGCCAATTCTCCTGCCTTGCCTTGAAGAACCCCTCCCAAGTGGACAACGTGAAGAAGATAACACCACTCACCATGAATCACAACAACAACAACAACAACAACAACAACAACAACAACAACAACAACAACAACAACAACAACAACAACAACAAGCTCACCACTAACTGTGTTATGTTGTCAAGTGACTACAGAGTCCAGGAGCTGTTCTATGTTGAGGAAGCCTTCACCAACATCATCAAGGATCTGGAGTTAACCTTAGAAGCCTTTAGTAACAAGAAGTGGCAAATGCCCGAGAAAGAAATGGAACAATCTGTGGGAAGGAGATACACCCCTCAATGTTGGCCAAGACAGTGTAGACAACAGGAAAAGGCCCCTCTAGGCCTAAAGGAAGAGGTATGTCTGTAAACTGTTTCTGTACCAGTATACTCCTATTTGTACCCTAAATTTTATATTCCCAACCCCCTTCTTGGGTACTAGAGTAGTCTCAACCTTTTCCGGTTTGGAAAAAAATGTTTCAGCTCTAAATTCGCAAATCTTGCTTCTTTGCAGGAATCTTCTTTTGTTGCTTGCACTTGCACAATATCTTGAGTGTAGAAACCGGTAGGGACTTGGCATCTTTGTCTTTGTTAACATCTTTCCCCTTGGAGGCATACTACTCTTCAATAAATCTGGAAGTCTTGAYATTGAACTCAGATACTGCCTTCTTCTTTAGTGTCTCCAGGTCTTTAATCTGTTGTCATTTTTCCTTCCTTWCTTCAGCAATAAAATGATCATCAGTGTTAAGTGTGCCTCCACCTGTGATAATAAACTGCTGGCTAGAATATTTTGCACCAGCAAGAGCATCTTGGTGACGGGCTCGGTCAGTGCCTTTTGGTTGGGCTGCTCTACCATCTCAGAACAACCAAGGGCACCGTAAGAAGAAGCAACAGCATCAACTAATGATGTCTCAACCATCAGTGGTAAAGTGGAGGGCCGCTCACAAGTCTGATGCTGCTGCTGCTGCTGCTGCTGTTGTTGTTGTTGTTCTTGTTGTTGTTGTTGTTGTTGTTGTTGTTACTTCTTGGTCAATTGATCCAAAACTTCTGGATTGCCTCTAATTTTTTGTATTAAGGACTTTGAACACACTGGCTGTCTATGTTATGGAAGATAAGATGGTGTTTTGCTGGTTGCAATGGAGCTTCTTTTTGTTTTGATTTTTCGTCAATTTCCATGCTTGTTGAATACAGCTATTTTCTTCCAATCCACTTGGCTGATCAATCCAAGACTTCCAGATCCCCCTGTYCTTGTTGCAATGAAGTAAGTTATTTTGGTGTGTGTGTGGACTGGAAAGTGTTGTTTAATGATTCATMTATGGTGCGAGACAGGTCCATATGATGAGGTTGTGCTGTTAATGAGTTTTTTTCAAATTTTTGGTGCGCAGAGAAATCAACAAGCTGGAAACGGTTCTCTTCAAAATTCACATAGCAATATGCACATGGTTGTGGAGAGAAAAGAAAACCCTTTCTGACTGATGGATTCTCTTATTCTGATTGGTGCTTTGCTACCAAGAATAAGAAGGAAGCAAGAAAGATAGCTGCTCAAAGCTAAAAACTGGCGCGTTTTTTTGTACTCATAACCTATCTTGGATTCCATCCACACCTTGGGTTCGTACCTCGTACAACACCTTGTAGTGAACGAAAGAGCATACGTATGCATTTTCACACACCACGTGCTTCCGGAATCTTCTTGCCACAATCCAAGAGTTGCTACCTTTAGTGCCAAATTATGGGTCTCACCCAATCGGATAATGATCATTCAGATCAATAGCCAATCAGATGATAAAAGAATATTCTGTATTCAACCRAAGATATTATTTTTGTAGTAACATAGGAAGTACAGTGGTACCCAAGTAGTACTTAATGTACGGTACATTACAAGATGAATCTATCTTTAGCTTCCGAATGCTTTTCCACCAATTTCACCAACTCGTACGACATCGTACTATCGTAAATCAATCCGAAGTACAGTGATTCGTATTATTTTTTATAACTTTGTTCAGAATAATATGGGATGGAAACTCTGCGGATCAAAAAGAAATCAAGCMATGTTTCTTCTACCATTCGTTAAAGTAGACAATTAAGAAATAATCTTTCTCGGTTGGCCAGAAGATGATATCAAAGAAAGCAGAAGTGATTCACTATCTTACTTGTCTCGTAGAAGTAAAGTAGCCAAGTTGCATAGCATGGAACTAATTCATTTGTTTCGTACATTAATAAACGCTGCAGCACAACCTAGTCATGGACGCGTAATTTGGGTTGTCTTTGTACAAGTAGTGTTTTCACCCCGAAAGATGGTACTAAAAAATGAGGTCTTAGATAATTGAAGTGCTCAATCATTCAGTGTACTTGGACCAAAGTAAAAAATCATGTTATGGCGGCCTTCGTATCTCCAGCGTGTGAATGTCATAGATTGATTTGTTCAGCAACCAGTCGTTGGCTTGCAAGCGGCGCCAAATATCCCTATAGAAACACGACGTCGAGAAATCTGTGACATCATGTTTGCAGTACATAGATACGTATTTGGGAGCAGAACTGAAACAGGTGGTAGAGCAACCCGTTGTTGCGGGTGAAGCCTTCTTGCAAGAGTCATGCTGCTTGATACCGTACATGGTGTGTTTTCAACTGCTTCCTCCTCTGTGAAAAAGAACGATCGTCCTGCGAAGYCGATGCAATCACCTACTTCAGGGTCGATACTGAATTCGTCTTTCAGTTCGAGTTGTAGTAGACTCGACGACTCTTCATCAGAGATCGAACTTTGAAGTGATTTTAAAGGTGGTAAAAAAGGCTCAGCAGAGTCTCTGCCAAMATTTAATGCATCATTATTAATGTCAACGAGACTCCCTTGACTTATGATAGAGGCAGCACCTGATGCCTCTATAACTGTGTTATCGATTTCAGTGATGTTTCCTTTCTCTACATSATCATCATCTATTTTGGCGTTCTTGTTGGATTTGTCTTTCAACACACAGCCTTTGATCCTCTGTCGTTGCATCATGTGGATCTTGCAGCGTTTTTCCCGAATAAAGAAGCCCTCTGGRTGATAATATCCCCCTTTGTTTGGACCATATGCTATCCGTTGAAAGCCCCATAGGTTCACTGAGAATGAAACGAAAGCCAGGCAGAAATATGCAGTACAAACACCGGTTTGTTAGGGCAGCAGAAACAAATAGCAATAGAACTATCCTAGAGGAGGTCTTACATTGCCGTTGGAAGCTCTTGTACTTGGATTGCTGGAAGAACTTTCGCATTATTTTTTCAACAAATGAGGCAGGGTCGTGCACTTTGAAACTTTTTCCATCCTTCAGCCAAGAAACGATTCCATCGAAACCTTTTTCGTGTGCCGTCTCGAKCATTTCATGGAGTACCCATGGAAATGTATTCGTTTTGGTTTTGGTTGATGTAGACATCGTGGAAAAGATTTTTTGTCGCATTACGTTGTTATCTTTTTCCCTGTGTATTAAAAATAATTGCGCGAGAAACTACTCCTAGCAAAAATATCAAAAGATAGCGGATCGAAAGCAAGGGGATGTAAGGCAGGGGTCCTACTTTATGAACCCTGATGTAAGGTACGTACCGGTCAGTACTATCATTACGTACACAAAACCACGCAAGGGRTATCATAAGTGCTCTTTATTTTCGTACAGTACGTAGTCATAGTTACGAGTTACACAATCATTCTACGGGTATGAAATCACGACCAGAGCGATCAGATGGGTTAGAGGCGAGCAATTCACTTACTGGGATAAGCATGTAGATTCAAAAAATCTTAGGGCCAAGGCATATCATTTTTTTACTTAACGATAAATGTTGTGTAATTGTCGACACGAGACCAATAAATCTACTGCTAAGGATTTTTATTTTCATTATTCTGTCAGGATAATCAGTGAACGTTCCCTACAGATGATATTTCTGTAGATAGGAAATCTCGATTCAGAATTATTCCGTACCACGTGAAGTTCCTAAATCTTCTGAAGAAGAAGTACTTTAATATTCTCTTTCCATCAGGCCTATTGCTAACCAACTGCTTGAACAAGGCTTCCGATAATACTAGTACTAAGAAATATCGAAGTAGACGTACTTTTTCGTCATTGGTGTCTCCGAACCATGGGGTTATTAAAACTGTACTGTACTGTACTGTACTGTACAGAGTCATATAATAGTGCTAGTACGGCACTTAGCGGTAAGTTTCTCGAATTGCAGTCCGAATTGTACGGCATTGTACGATACAGTCGTACCATGGAACAACGATGAACAACTAGGCGAGCACCGCACGTGCTCGAAATCATAGCTAATCACAGCGAAAACCAAGTCTCGATCTGACATGGCCGCATACGAGTACGTACCCGTACGCGTACTCGAACTTGAGAGCGGTGAGGTATTCCTAACTTGGAAACAGGCGTACTATTAATAGTACATAGCTACAAATAAGAGTACTCGTAGTTCTAGTATCTCTGGAAGCTACCGTAAGAGCAGCAGACGCACAGTAGAGAAACACATAGAATATTAAGAGAGGTTCAACTCAATTGAACAGCCATAACTTTGTCCCTAACAGACGCTTAAGTATAGTAAGCACATGAATCAAATGGTGCCAGATAAACACAATTCTACTACTACTAGCTAGTAGTAGTAGTCATATGGGGGAGTTGGGGGTCGGAGAAGAAGTATTGATCAATATACGTGTACTACTAGTACTATGATGATGTCGTTTATCGAGCATTCCTAATGTACTAAAAATGACACAGCCAGAAAATCTCTGCCGACTCTATATGATAGGAAAGTACCCTTGTTGCCTTGTTCTAACTGCCTCACAAAACGCCAACAAGGTCTTTGGATACTATTTGAGGATGATGTCCTCAACAAGGGACACCACAGCAAATTGGTATGATAGCTCACCACAACAAACATGTTCGCCCTCACCACCCAACAAGAGGTTCAAGTATGCACACTTCACCACCACCAGAGTACATTCAAGGGGAACCCAGACTTGAC
>CAACVS010000020.1:80373-110279 GCA_900660405.1 Pseudo-nitzschia multistriata | reverse complement strand
ACAACAAACATGTTCGCCCTCACCACCCAACAAGAGGTTCAAGTATGCACACTTCACCACCACCAGAGTACATTCAAGGGGAACCCAGACTTGACCTTGTTCATACCCCCTCAACCTGAAGGTTCCCCCAAGAAGACTGACGTGACCAGCTGCCGCAGGTCCTTCTTGTTTATCCCCTTTGAACTACAAATGCCACACGTCATGGAAAAGGGACTCACACCCTGGGAAGCCCATCTCCTTCTTATTTACCTGTGGCTGGTACACCAACTGCTGGATGAAATTGCCCAGCCCCTCACAGATGCACTGACGAGGGTGGCTGGAACTCACATTCAAACAGTCATCAACACAGTGGCTTGTGCCATATCACACATGGGCCCAGACCACTCTTCTGGGGGGAAGCTGGTGGACTTACCACCACTGTGTACATGGAGCAGAAAGTACTGCATCAAGACCTCCCTGGATTGCTCACAGTCCCCAGCAAAGAAGGTCTGGAAGCAGCTGGGCTCACTGCCGCTGTGAGGGCACTTACGGACAATCAGCTAAAGGCCAATGAAATCAATGAAAGGTGCCAATCAGAGGCAATAAAGCCTCCAACCATGGAAGACATGTTTGGGTCCTTAAACCTGGGATGGCTATGTAGTATCCTCTGCCAAGTGGAAAGGGACAATGGCATTCTGCCAAGTGGAAAGGGACAATGACATTCCTCCTATCTACCAAAGCTGGACTGAAAAAAAGAAAGGCAAAAAGCTGCATGCCCTCCTCCAAAGCTTTGTAGACCAAACAGGCAGGGAGCTAGGACTACAGACGCCCTTTGTGCTGAAGATGTTCCAAACCCTCTGGTTCTACAGCATGGACAAATGCAAACTGGGGGGGAGGATACTTTCCATTGCCTTTGTACCCCCTGGAGGAGGATCCGGCCCCCCCATGGCCCAAAAACAACAGATGGAGGATGCAAAGGCTGCACAAGCATACAGCATGCTTGTATCAATAGAGGGGAACTCTGTCAGCCTCAGTGATGCCATTAGGCTGGGGAAGGTAAATGGGTATCTACCTGTAGATGACTGCATCAGAGCCCTCCTGCAGAATGAAAGATACCTGTCAGTGCTAGCTGCACTGTTAGGTGTGGAACACATCATGCTGGTGAGGCAATACGGAGAAGGGTTAGACTGCTGTTTGAAACGGATGCAACTAGCCCTAAGGTATGGACAAGTGTGGCAATTGCCTGGCACCCTCCCTGATGGTCTACTACTTCTAGCTGCACATACATGGTTGGCTGGAGGAGCAGTGGGACATGGACCAACGCATAGAGGTACCAAGCTTTTCAGCCAAGTTTTGACAGTTCAAGCTGTCCAGGAATCTCAACTRGCTGCCTGTAGTGAGTGACATAGCAAGTCAGAAGGGTCACCCTCAGCACAAGGGGGCACAGGCAACTGCAGCCAACCTGCTGGTAATGGTGCATGTAGCTCCAATGCAGGGACCACAGCCCCCCAGGTCCAAGTCAAGAACACGGATCAAGACCCCTGGCTCTCTGCAGCAGAGGGAGACCTCGGGGTCTGTATCAAGAGCTGGAAAATAGCAAAGGCCACTATGGGGGTGATGAAGGATACTAAAGGGAAAGGACCATGCATGAGGAATGATGGCAAAAGACATGTGCCATTCATGGCAAGCCAAAGGCTTCTGCTACAATCATAGCTGTAAGCTTTGGTACAATCACCGGTCCTCACCTGAAGATGAGAGCAATTGCTTCTGGGCATGGTGCCAAGAGGCATATGCCAAATGAGAAGGGGGCAGGCAGCCCCCACGCCAGTCAGCTGCTGTGCCAGGAAGTTGGTGTCAGATACAGTACAGGCTAGTAAGTACAATCCTGTGTATGCGCACCATGCAAGGGGACCATATACTGTGCACGGATACAAACTAGGTAAGTACAACACTGCATGGCCTTGACTGGAGCCCATTCTGGTTCTGCACGGACTGGTGATATCAAACCAAGGTTCATTGGATGAGTCACATCCCCCAGAGAGCTGAGACTTGCAGGTTGAATCCAACTGATCCTCCGGAGGAGCCTTGAGTGAGAGGGAACCTGCTGGATTAGATGAGGGCAGGAAATCTCTTCCAAGAATCATATCATAGTTACAAGGAGCTGAGAAGAGCCTTCCATTGATCCCTTTGATGTATTTGCCATTGCCAAATTCAGGTAACCATATTTGAGGTACGAAGACATACTTAGAAGTGTCAAAGCTTCCTTGGGCTGTTGTCGTAACTCAGCTATTTTTATCCACAAGAGGGACTGTTCCTGGTGGAAGGCAACGCTTGTGAATTAAACACACGGTGCTTCCACTGTCCAAAAGGACTTTGAGTGTTTTGTTCATTACTGGAACATCTTGGATTGTTTTACAGACCAGTATAGCAGCTGGAGTAAATCTGGTTCAAAGCTCTTAAAGTCTCCAATGTTGAATTCTTGAGATCTTCTTCACTATTAGGGCCAAACAATTCTAAGCTTGCTTCCAGTGAATGAGTGGTTGTTGCTGGAGGCAGTGCAAAGAACGCCTGCACCTCTTTATTTTGCACTTGCACTGGCTCCAGTGCTTGTCACCACTGTTGATTGAGACCTGCTTGAAACCAAACTGTTGAACCTGCATTACTGGATTGTACRGAGACATGGCTCGGAGGACCACCACTTGAATTTGAACCATTGTTCTGTGCTTGAACAAGCTGATAAGTTTGAAATGGAGGCTGATGTTGCAGTGGAATCAACTGTCCTTTTTCATTGAGATGGTACTAATTGCCCGGTGCGTATGTTTGGTTGTTGTTATTGGTTGAAGAACCAAAGCTTGAGCCTCCCTGATTGCTTCCTCAATTGTTATTATTACTTCTCTGGCTGTCTCCTTGGTAGTTGTTACCTCTCCTGTTGAATGGACATTCTCCCCAGGTGTGCTCTCCATTGTGCTTCCTGCAAGGCTTTGCATTGATCTTCTTCTGTCTTTCCTTTTGATCTTCTTCATTGTCGGCGCTGTTGCCTCTTTTCTGCTTCTTTCCACTTCTTCCTCTGTGTTCTCCTGCATCGTTTGCTGTTCTTTTCCTTGATTGATTGTGTGCTTGTTCCTCATCAGCCATTCCTTTTTGATCTATCATAAACTTGACACTTTGTTCAATGGTATCATTGAGGATTTCTCTTCCACAACGAGTGTAATCATTCTGCCAAGTCCTGGGAAATGACCTGAAGATTATCTGTTTGATGTCTTTATTGGAGAGCGGTGACCGGACGCCATGAAGAATGTTGGCTCTGGTGCAGCAGGTTTCAACACTATCAGCAGCCTGAGCTTTGCAAGAGAYGGCATGAGGTTTGCRGATGGCGTCTGAGAGTAAATAATCAATGAGTTCATCAGGCGCCGTCTTTGATGGCGCATAGAATCTTCTGAAGGTTATGAGAGCTGTCTTCCATTGTTTCTTATTGGTTCTTGGTATTTCCAACCTTCTATTTAACCACATGCCGTTCCACTTCTTCTTTGGCTTGTGTTCTAGAACCATCTGCAGTTACTTGTCTATTAGTTCTCCTGTCAATTCCAAATCCAATATTGCATCTTCAAAATCCTCTTTGATGTTGAATAATTCCTGCACTCATGTTTTCCGAAAAGGCCAAGCTGTCTCTTGTTAATTTCCTTACTACTGGATTTCGATGATTCACTCTAATGGAGACTGACTTGAGCTGGTCTGTATCAAAGTGATTGGGTAGGATTGATGTGAGTGTCGATGTTGTTTGGTAGAGGAGTTGGTGTTTTTATTTGGTTTCACCATAGTCGATTCAGTCATCCGGTTATTTTTGTTAATCGATGATTAATTACATGTGAATACGCTTTAGTAATTACTCTGCACAAGATTATGTGTAGTACTCTTCTTAAGTGTTTAAGTGTGTATGAAACTAAAATCATAAGATTAAAGATTATCATGGGGGTTCACAAGAATTCCAGAGTTCCGATTAGATCCTTATGTAGATCTGGTACTGAATCTTATTATTCCGGACTCGTGACATCTTTATTCTTTGCAACATCATCTCAAATCGTACCTCGTATTCTTAGACCTCTCAGCACAATGGATTGTATGATATATATGTATGAATAGAATTATGATATGTAGGTAGGAATGGTATGTCCAAACATTCCTATTCTGTATCCTTATTTCCATACATACATATCAATACACTCATATCGTATGTATGCTTCCATACTGTATGTATTCCTACTATCCAAGGTGGACTTATCTGATGGCTTTTACTACTGCCTATGGCTGAGGCCAGTGTCGTTCCCCGCACAACCAGGGGAATGACAGTTAATGGGGATTCCCCTTACCATGGCAGACGAATCTCCCCACGTGGTAAATGCGCAAGGGCTCATACAGTATCTGATGCCGTCTGGTCAGTGGGACATGTTTCACCAGCATGGGGGGCCCTGACCCATGCCTTAATAGATTTCTTAGCTCCATCAACTATCAATTAGCTGCAAAAATTGTGCTGCGATGGCATAGAAGCCATGACAGCCCACCAGTGTGAGAGAAGCCTGTCCCTGCTATCACCATCATCACACACGCCCTCCAGTTTTCGTATCACCAGCAGCAGCCCAATCCTGAGCGCCAGGCAGTGGCCAACATGATGTGCCTTGCCTTCTACTACTTCTGCCTGCAGTCATCCGGGCAAATACACAGGGACCATGACTGATGATCAAGCATTTGTTGCTCTCAGCAATGTTGCCTTCTTCATTGGCTCATGGCAGCTCACTACTAACACCAACGCTAGTGCCAAAKAAATTGCAGCATTGACCTCCATCCAAGAACTCACGTTCGCTACACAGAAAAATGGCAACAAAAGAGACGTCATTGCACACTCTTGTTGCAGTGGCAATCCCCTGTGTTGCCCAGTACCAAGTACTGCCTGCCAGTTCCTCCACCTTTGCAACACGACCCCCTATAATAGACTGACACGCTCAAATTAGCCAGCTATTTCAACTCCCACGGGGTCAAGAACGTTTGTGTCACTGTCTCCATGAT
Organism: Pseudo-nitzschia multistriata; assembly: GCA_900660405.1. Taxonomy (NCBI): domain Eukaryota; phylum Bacillariophyta; class Bacillariophyceae; order Bacillariales; family Bacillariaceae; genus Pseudo-nitzschia; species Pseudo-nitzschia multistriata. Next base: position 105,239 of record CAACVS010000020.1, on the reverse strand, counting down.
CACTACTACCAGCATGAGGTGGCATGCAGCAGTTCATCGCAACACCATGGGCTAAGGGCCCACCTGCTTGTTTGGCCCATTGGCAGCTAGCACTACTAGTAGCAGTAGTAGTACTAGGAGTAGTACTGCTGTTGCAGCTGTGGCCGGTGTGGGGGAGGACCAGCAGCAGGCCTCCAGAACAGTGGCTCCCCTATCCCCTCCGCTGGATCAACCCTAACCCAAATGGGAGTGTATCCTTCCACGTGGAGAAAGGGGTTAAGGTTGCCACTTTCCTGTAGCACCCACCTTTCSCACCATCACTGCCTATACTAGAAGACCTAGGGGATACAGGAATCTAGTGGGGGGAACTCGTTGAGGAGGCTGTTTCTTGCAGTCAGAAGTACGAGTAGCCACGGCAGATTTGATCTCGTGTCTTTCCGTCTTCCGCTCAGAAAGCTTTTCAGCAGCCAAGCAAAACGTTCGCGTTTTCTTGTTGACAACCATCGATCGAAACCAGATTTTTACGACTCGACTGGTGTTTTTGGAAAAAGCGCGAGAAGAGATCTAAGAATCTAAGAACGCAACAATATCAGAGGTTGTGTTGTACGAAGCTCCGTCATCATTCCCGCTAACGGTCGAAACGATTTCCCCCACCGCGCCTGGCTTGATCGATTCGTACCCTTTCTGAAACTCAACGCACCATATTAGAATTCACATGCGGTTGACATAACACTATTCCAACATGGCAGTGAGAGGTCGCGATGCCGACGATATGATTGCCTCCCTGATGAAAGAAATGGGGCAGAACCAGGGGTACCACAGTGAACAAACGCTCACGCGAGACGAGGATGTCAMTGCACACGATGGAAAGGAAACCGGGCAGCAGAATAATTCCAAATTCCAAACCCCAACTCCTCGGCGGCGGCTGTTGCCCGAGCTGCCGGAATACCCGGACAATGCATTCCAGGCCGGAAGCCAATCGATTTGGAACCCAATGGCCGAAGGAAAGTGTGGATCTCCTGGCAGAAACGCCAGTGATCGAGCGCAGATATCGATTGTCCCACYAATGGTTCCGACGAATCCACGAATTGAGGTGATACGGAGGAGGGTCTTCGAAAAGTTTCGACAGGAAACCCATACGCTACTGCAGGAGTTTCAGACCAAGAACCTATCCTTTTCATCGCGCTCGTCCGCTTCGGGCGGAAGTTTCAGCAAGAACAAGAGCAAGCTACCCATTCCCTCCATGATCGACAAGTGGCACATGGATGCGAAACTCGAGGAACGCAATATTCTTTTTCAAAATATGGCAGCATCGTCGTCCTTGTCGTCGTCCTCGTCCTCGAAACCATCGAACACCAGCCTTCCATCTGCTGCGTCCACCACCGAAATTCTTCGAGAAATCGCCACCCGAAAAAAGCACGGCATACATGTTTACGATCCAATCTTGCTGAACCAGCACTCTCCATCCATTTTCATAGAGACAATTCTGAAACCGCAGGTTCGGAAAATGTGGCAGCAGAGCAACGAGCGAGTAGAATCCAACAACAACTCGGAATTCCCACCAAAGTTTTGCAAAAAAGCACAGCAGGTGCAAAAGGCATTGTTCCGACTGGTCTGCCAAGCAAGGGAATCCTTCGAAACGCAGCTGCTCCAGGATGTTCGGCAAGAATCCATCCGGTCGACAACCGCAAAGAAAAGTCGCAGGGGAAGCAACAACAACAGGATACCAAAACTATCGAGGTCACCAACCACCGATGGCGACTCTTCCTCTCCATCGCTTGTGCGCGTTGCCTTCTCGGGTGTCACCCTGAAACTTCATCCCGCATACCTCGAAAAATTACAGCGGCTCTACGATCGGACGAAAGAGCGCCGCCTCAAACTGGAGCATTCTCCGGATAATTTCTGCGCAGCCGACGCTATGCATCACAACCTTTCCTTCGAGGAGGCCCTGTTTTGTCTCCTGTGCCGGTATGACATGATTCAGGGCGCCGGCCTCCAGGCGGGGGTCCCTGGTTCAATCATGGACGTCTTGTTAGAGCGATTCGATTGCCGGATGGAGTGCTTCGCGTCGCCCCTGAATTGCCGGTACGATTGCTTTGCATCGGCCTTTGTCGACGTCGACGCGGCCTTTGGCAGCAAGGGATCGTTTTTTGAACTCCCGCTTTTGTCGGACAACGACGATGGKGACGGCAACGACACCGAAGACGACGATTCTCTCTCTTCTCGAGATGGTGGCATTTGCTACGAAGCCAACCCACCGTTTTGCGAGGGCCTTATACAAAAGCTCAGTGAAACGATCGATGACGTCCTTTCTCCGCAACGAGCGCGGAACCATCGGCGACCGATCATGTTCGTGGTCTTTGTTCCCGCTTGGCGCGAGTCCGGTTGCTACCAGGCCCTTCTCGCCAACGAGCGCCTGGAGGGGCATCTCCTCCTGGAGCAGGGAGACCACTGGTACGCGGAGGGCACGCAGCACCGGCGGAGAGATTCTTTTCGGGTGGCCTCTTTCGACACGAGCGTCCTGTTTTACCAGAACGTGGCCGCCAAGCGGCTGTGGAACGTGAAGGGTAAGGATGCCGTCGTCTTGGACGAACTGGCGAAAGCCTTCGGTCAGGATCCGGGGAATATGCAGAAAGAGAACCAAACAATACTACCGCAGGGTCGAAGGACGAAACCAGCGACGGGCGCTGGTCCGAGCACTCCCGCTGTACTACCTGTCATTGAATCCAATGTTGRCAATCCACCATTATCTACAGAAGATAGAAAGGAAAGCATCTCTACCTCTCAAACCGAGTTGTCGTCTTCGACGAGAAAACAAAAGAAAGCTTCTACTAAAGAAAAGAAGAGGAAATGGAATCAACAGGATGAAGGGAAGGCCCAATTAAATTTACTAGCATCTCTCGGGTTGTCGTCAACAACAAAGGAAGGCACAGCCGACGAAAAGTCGAAGCCGGCGACTAGCCATAAATCAAAACGAAAGAAGAAAATCAGACGGAAGAAATAATTGTATCAGTGCTATGTTCTCGGTGGGTATAGTCATGCAGGCAATTAATTTGAATTTGGTTATTTTCTTACCTTCGTGTGTATCATGAATTTGAAAGTTGCAAAATACATGCATCGCTTCCTTTCATGCTATTTGTACAGGTAGCAGCTAGCTTACTACTGCACTGTGGAATGCTGCTCCGTAGCATGAGATCATTCATCATCCCCATCCGGTCGCCCTTCCCGGTACAGTTGTTGAAACTCCAATACTCTTTCCTTACAGGCTTACAGGATGGGGATCCCAGACATATTTCAACCTCCTCGGGAATCGTCTCGGTTATCTTTCCATTAATGATAATTCCGAGCCTTTGAAGTCGATGGGATTTCTTAGGGGGGGTGTAAACCTTACCGACCTGACCGAATCCTGACGGCGGATTGGCGGTTCGTTGGTGCTGGTCTTGTTCCTCGTCTTGTTTCTGTTCTACTTCCTCTCGACTCTCTTCTTTTCGTTGTGCAACTGATTCCTTTTGCTGCTTCAACTTTTTCATTCGGTGGAAGTTAGGTGGAGGTTTCAGAAATTTTCGCGTTCGTAGTTGCCTTGCCTTCTTTTTCTTGAGATACATCATCCCCAGGAGCAAGGAGGTATCTGGCTCGGTACCAACGGTATCTTCCAGTGACTCAMTTTCGAGTTCTGTGACAACTTCATTCGGAATCAGTGAATCAAGGTCGGAAATTTTCTGCTTTGGAGAAGACTCCTTCACGAATCGTTTTGATTTCTCATCGATCGGAATAGGCACATTAAGTTTTACATTCTTGGCGGCGGCGTTTCGTTTCAGAGACAAGGCATTGTTGCATCTGGCTTCATGACGAGATGCTTCGGAAAGACTCGACTGCTCATCTTGGACTACTTCGGATGAGACAGTGGAATCTTTGCATGAAGCAGGATGGGATTGATCGGTGGCCCTCCATTGCGAAAGAATTTGATTGGACACTTGTTTCGGAATTTGCTCGAGAGGACGATCCGGCATGTCAGACGACCAGGATGGGTCCGATCTACATAACCGGTTCCTTTCCATATCGCTTCCCTTTCGCATGATTAGATTGTCCAAGGCTCGAGCCGCCGTAGAATGTTCGGTCATGATTTCCTCAGGATACAAGTATAAGCCATCTCCTCCTACAAGGATATCGTTAAATTTGATTTCACTTTGATTCTTAGCTTGTGTCACATTTGCACTAAAGTCGCTGGAGGGATCAGCAAGGGATTTTCCCTCAGTGAACAGTGCTTCCGATGGATTGAATTTTTTGGCTGTTGTAAAATAATGCTTCTGGAGTTTTAGAGTAGTGAGTTTGTTATGTTTGGAAAGAGCAAGTGTCGACTGGTTTCTCCTACGAGTAGCTTGGGCTTGGCTGGCGTCTTCAGCTCCAAGTTCTTCCGACGAGTCATTAGGTTTCAGGATATCGCTGGAAAAACTCGTCTCCTCTTTTTTCTCTGTGTAATCTCCCCTTTTGTCAGAATTCTTGCCGGCTCCAAGGGTACTATGGATGGTATCAACTGTGGTTGGCACACATATGATTCTTGGCGGAGATAAACTTCTAGTCTTGTATGGCTTGTTCAGCGTAGTCTTTCTGTTGCTGGACCAGTATGATTCCTTCTTTGCGTCGATCCCACTGTTTTTGTTCGATGGTGATGGCGGCAATAGTCCTCGAAAATCTGACGGTGGCTCGGTAGTGTTTGCCTTCTTTCCGTTCTTCAATATACGGTCGTGTAACCACCTGCAAAGGAAACAATAGTAGTAGAACAAGCGTCTGCAGATCGAGCCAATAGATACTTGCGAAGTTCGTGCGCCAAACACATCAAGGTCACCCGCGGAGATGATTGTTTTGACCAGGGCTACAATCTGTGCCCGAATGAGCAATTTCGTTTCCAGGCGAGGATGATCCTCCAATAATAGGGTTCCGTTCCATGCAGATGCGATTACAATCCAGATTACGCCCAGGACTAAAAATTGAATCGACACTCCTGCTTTGGATTTGGCAATGCCAATTCCATGGCAAATTGGTGATGCGTCAACCAGCAACTGATATCCCTGGTCTCGTCGCAACGATTTTGTCACCGACGCCAGAGATTCCCGGTCGAACACGATGGTGATGAAGTCCAATATTGTGTACCATCCAAAGAAGTTGAAGGCGTCTCCAAAGATGTACCCCAWACACCACGCCCAGGATTGGATGCATTGAATCCATTCAATTGTGCTTGTTGTTAAAGGRGAGTTGAAAATACATGTTTCTTCGTCTCGTYGCCGGTTGAAAAATTTTGCAAACCCGCCCGGAGATGAAGATGGAGCAACGAAATGGTCAGCTAATGACCAAAAAGGCGAAGGGTTTTTCGAATCTTGCTCGAAAGCCTTGAAGCCGGCAGTGTAGGAGGCGACGCTTGTCGCTGCAAATCCATCGCTGACCCACCCACAAGCTTGCTTGTTGATGATGTAACCATCAAGAACCCATAGACRAAGCCACACCGCAAACAGGAATGCAATTGCGTCCCAAAACGCTCTTTCCTTTGTCGCCCTGACCGAGAGCCAGAAAACACGGCTGCAAGCATCGCATCCGAAACGAAAAACTCGCTTCGAAACACGGATCACGCAGGCTGCCACGGTCGTCAAACCAAACCCGAGCTTTTCTTGGATCGCAAAAACCGRGCGGAGGTTTTCACTCCTCCAGAGATTGGAAATGGCTCTGACCACGCCAGAGTTGTCGTGGAGACCAAGACCGCCCAAAAGACTTCCAACGACCGCGTGCTTGTTGAACACAACCACACAAGCCTCCACGRTATGGMTCGAGAMYCCCGAGAAGCAATGGGCTGCCTGGGCTGTTTGCCGGCAACGAGGGCCCCTGCCTTTCGTTCGAGATTCACAAGAGCACGACGAGCCCCGCGYTTGGTGGGTGTTGCTCCCGGAATCTTCGGGCGCAACGGCTCCGCGGACCACTCCTGGYGGTCCGTGGACGACCTTGGATCCGCTGGCAGGGGTGGGGAAACAATCTATGTCTCGTTGCATGGTGGACGTGAAGCGAACCGATGGATTCTCGATCGCTTGGGTCGCTCGGAATGCCTCTCTTTCCAACGTGCCTTTTCGCTCTTCCCCACGGTTGGGTTTGCTTTCCTTTCCTTTCCTTTCCTCTCTGTTTCCCGCCCGACTAGTCTTCGTAGATGCGTTCGATAATGATCTTTCGACTTGGGCTAGTGTGCATGAATTTCCTGTCTTTGTAGCCCAAGCTCTTGCGCCGGTTCCAGAACCGAGACTTTCGATTGTAGATGCTGCTTCCTCGAGTGTTCACGATCGAATATGTGCAAAGAACACTTACAAAACAATGAACATTTACCAAACAATGAACGTAAAAGAAGAGAACAGCGATGGTGATTGTCGTTGTCGATACAAAGCACCGCTTTGCTTCTAGGTTTTGTTCGCCACTCTCTGGCGGTGGATCGGCGGGATACAACAGAAAACCCGAAAGTCAACGGAAGAAGAGCACTCAAAAGTTTCGCGTCGCCTCGCGTCGCGTGCTACTCTTCCACTACTCGTGGCATCGATTGGGATCGCGCATTTTTTCACGATCATATCACTCGCGAAATTTCTTGCTGCCGTATTTTTTAAAATTTGAAATTTGGATCTGTCGACTGATTGATAGATTGACTCGTTCGATTCGTTGTTAATTCATTAGTACGAAGTATTACGATACTGTACCGTATTATTCATTACACGTGACGATTACAAARGTGGGMACGAATTCACAAACCGATCTTTTTGGATTCGTCACCTGACGATGGCCAAGTACGAGKTCTACTATGAGTACTCGTACCAGTACGAGTATACGAGAACAGTAGAGTACGTACTCGTATGACTAAAATGTTGGGAGTCACACCCAAGGAAAATCGGACTACGAGTACTCGTACGTATCTGTTCCACAAAGATTTCCTACAGCGAAAATTGAAAGCACCAGCACAAGTCCACAATCAACAGCAACAGCAACAGCAACAGCAACAGCAACAGCAACACCGACAACAACAGCAACAATGAAACTAGCCCCTGGAATTCTTCTTGCGTCATTCTGGCTGATGTTCTGCGCGCATCCGTCGTCGGCGTTCACGACGACGGGGATTGCCCYGCCCGCGGGGAAAACCTCGCCGCAGGCCCTGCAGGCTCTTCGCGGCCACGCGGAACGGGACCAGCACGGGCAACAAGAACAAGAGCAGCAGCAGCGTCCGCCCGCAACGACCCTCGGCCAAACCGCCAGGCTCTTCGGTACCGCGCTGCTCTCGGCGTCCCTGGTCTTTGGTTCGGCCCTGACGACCGCCCCCGAAGCCGCGTCGGCCATGGAATCMAAGGTGATCGGCCAGCTGAAGGGATCGGGCCTCGTCTTCAAGGACACMCTKTCCATCGAGCGATTCGAGGACCCCAAGGTCAAGGGCGTCGTCCTATACATTTCCAATTTCGATCGGCCCGTGACGGAAAAACTGAGCAAGGGAAACTTTTTCAACGATCCCTCGTACGCCAGCGTGGCGTGTGCCCGCACCGGCCAGAAGGTCGCCATTGCCAGCAAYATCAACAAGACGCCACAGGGAGAAGAAGTCTTTGAGGAGTCCCGATCCCTTCTCTTCAAGACCCTCAGGGTGCAGCGGGTTTACGACGAAGAAACCAAGTGAGTCAAGTCGTGTTGCGCCGTTGGGGTTTGGTTCGTCTGTTTTGTCTGTTTGTGAAATCAGGACCGTCGCTCCGAGAAACAATCGCTGCTGTTCGACTTTTGTAGCCCGTCAGTATCGTGTGTGTTGTATCTCGGAGTGAACACAACCATCGAAACGAATGGGATGGAATGGAATGGAATCATCCTCGAGCCAATCCGTTCCTCTGTCGGACTCACCGATTTCTTTTTTCTTGCTRTCACTTTTCCATTCGTTTCGCTTCGCAGAACCGCCGTGTACGTTTCCTACAACACCCGATTGGACAAGAGCGACGATTCGAACAAGAGCCGATTCAAGTCGTCTCTGTGTGCCGTCAACCTGGAGGACACCGTTGCTCCCCCCGCTGTTGCTGCCGCGGCTGCGGCCGCTTCGGCCCCTGCTGCCGTTGCTCCGTAGAGGAAAAGCAAGCAGGCATCGAAACCGGCCGAAAGAAACAGCACGCATCAATTCKTTTTTGGTGTGGAACCCTCCACGGCTTGGTTTGTCTCCACCGGACATACGGTACATCGCATGGCGGGAGACAATACGAAAATCAACGGACTCCCCGATCTACGGCACCCATGGAATRCACCAGCTACAGTAGCACTGWCTCAAAGCTACACTACCCTATAGAAGAATCCGGTGTTTGGGATTACTTAAGAATTAATAGTGCGAATTTTTTGCATCGTGTGCTCTCAGTATACACTGCTGCMGGTGGTCCCGGCGGGTCATTAATACASTTACTGAGACTGTGTCGTGTTGACTGCGAATAATCTATCACACGGCACGCTATAATTACTCGGATTTTGAAGATTGAAGTGGTTGCAATGGAACCCAAACCGACAAGCTGTCAACTCGATTGTTTCGTTCCGTTCCGCAGGTTCTATCCCTCTCCTCGTTGCAYAGTTTTGGTTCCGAGAACACGCTTTTCGTCCTGTCTTGTAGTGGGTCGCGATTGCGCTTCGTCGTMGTAGCAGGTCTTTTTCGACCACTATTCTTCGGCACGGGTAACCTTCGAAACTACTGGACCGAGCACTGAAAAAGAGTCATGGATACAGTGTGGTTATACGAGTTGCGCTGCGACATCCCCCACTTTCATGTRTTAGCACACTGAGCATTGCATYGCACAATCTATACCAGCACGAAAGATATGAATAGAGACAAGAGAAGATATGGCAGATTTTATTGGTAAATAAAGGTTTCACTATTGATTGATAAAATTGACATAAATGTAAAATGAGTAGAAGTACTAGCTCAGCAAAATTTGGGTGCGGGCGGGCGTTGGAGAAACAATCWTGCACCGTACTGAAATTGGWTTGTGATAACGAACGRTGGCTGTATATASATTAGCACAAAATTGAACAGGCTCGGCGGCTCGTTTCCATTTGTTTACTCTTCRGCGTTGACATCGTCGGTTGCCTCGTTCTCCTTGACGGGGACGGCAAGAGTTTCGGTTGGGGCTTCTTCCTTGGGTGCATCCTTTCCGCACACAAGTCCAGAGTGTCCCTTGATAATGATGCCAAGAGACAAGAYAGWKGATCCCAAGATGGTGAATCCCATRATCATGAAGGCTTTCTTGTATGCCAAGTTGCGGAAGCCAAGTCCGAAGCAGACGGCTCCCGTGTTTCCTCCAGCTCCAACAATACCAGAAATGGCTCCGGTAGAAGGTGGGTCGACATAAGGGACAATACCGTACGAAGTACCTTCGGCGGCTTGGACAAAGAGAGAGAAGAATACCATAACAGCAATAGCGGCTCCAAGAGAGTTGGTTTGGGCAAAGACCAAAACAAGAACTCCCTCGATGATCAAACAGATGGTTTGTGATGCAATACGTCCTCTCATTCCCAAGTACTGATTACCCTTGTCGGACATGAATCCTCCGAGTCCACGTGCAAACAAGTTCATGAATCCAAAGATAGAAGCAATGGCGGCGGCGGATTCAGTRGAGAGCCCGAACTTGTCCTTGAAGTAAAGAGCGGCAGCGTTGTTCATTGTCAATTCAACGCCGAAGCAGCATGCGTATTGGATGAAAAGAATCCAAGTGTTGAAGTTGACTGCACCTTGACGGAACGAAGCAGCAGCCGAAACATCGGCCATTTGTCCATGCTTCTTCAATTCGCTGTAGTTTCCCTTGGGGGCATCATCGGAAACATAATAGATCATAACACCGGTTCCGAAGGCAACAACGGCGGGAACGATGCTGACCCACTTCCATGCCTTCGATGCATCTCCGTCGAAGAAGTACTTGAAAAGAGGGAAAAGAGCCGATCCCATGACGAGTTGGGTTACACCACCTCCAAGGTTACCCCATCCTCCACAGAGAGCGTTGGCGGTACCGACAACTTCCTTGCAGAACATACGAGAAGACCAGTATTGGCACATGACGAAAGTACCTCCAGCAGAGCCGATGAAAAGACGAAGAATGGCAAGTCCAGTCGCGGTCTTGACAGTTCCGGTGAGGGCAGTAGGGATGGATGCGAAACACAATACAGCAACCATAGGGATGCGGGCACCGTACTTATCACAAGCAGGACCAAGGATGAATCGCATGAAGATGGTTCCAGCGACACCGACAATCGAAGAAGTCCAAATCTCTTGCTTCGTCAATCCGAGGTCGTCTCTGATTTCCGAAAGAAGAGGGGCGATGGCGAACCAGATGAAGAAGGCAATGAAAAATCCCCACCAGGAGCAGTGGAATGCTCTCATATGAGGTCGAGCAATGGAACAAAGTTTGATTTCCTTGGCTTTGTCGTCTTGGTCTGGATCGACTTCGACGAAGTACTCAGAGTATTTCTTCCACTCTTGCTGCAAGAACGTAAATAATTGTTGCGATAATGGGTGAGAGATGAGGAATGAATAAGCTTGAACCATGTAGAGTGTGTCAGTGAATCAGTATTGGAACATTTWTTGTACTTACGGGAGCTCCGGTGTCAACTTCAGCTTCGGACATGGTTGTATCAAAAATTCGTTTGGGTTGGTCGAAAAAATTACGATATAATCGTTGTGTTTAGGCTTTGGATTTTTGCTTTTTGGATTGCTCGGCAAATAAATTGTGAGACTAATGAGGACTTGGATTGTGAAGCGATTGCTTGTCTCTCTTCCTTATTTTTTTTCGGAAACAAGTTTTCTTAGCATCAATTCTGTACAATATCAGTAGGAAAAATTCCCATTCGAAAACTTCTGTATCCGTTAAGGCAGTTTCGTGATGTAATTCGCAACAGATATGCAGGGAAAAGACGTGAGCAGAACATGAAGAAATYAAAAATCAAAAGCTCTGATGTGATCTTTGGAAGTTTGAAGCAACAATTTGGAATCGTATCCGGGACCTACGGTAGCCATTCGAATTGTTTGGTTACATCCAAATTTTCAAGCCCTTACTTTAGTGCCAATTAAACGACACTTGAAACTCAAATCAAGATGACGTGTGTTCTGGAGGTTTGCTCATGTTCTCATTCTTCGCTGTTAGACACACAACGATGTGAAACGTGAAGCGCTCACTTCATACCTTCCGGAGGTTGGCGCATACTCGTACAAATTGTACGTAGCGGCTGTCTCTGTGGTCCTGGTGTCGGAAATTACGAAATTCCAGCACTTTCGCCATGCGTCATCTAGTCGTCGCCTATTCACATTTTCTGAATTGGGTGTGAGGCTTAATCCCGAGTAGTCAGTGAGTGAGCCAGAACCTCAATCTTTGTTGTACTCGTGTGGTTGTAACTTGAAGGCCTGCATTATTGGTCCAAAGTTTTGTTCGATTTTTGAATAGGAATCAAGGTTCTAGAACTTTGATGATTCGTTTGTTGCCAGGTTGCATTTATGAGGCAATTCCCCATACGACATGTCCTGCGCGCAGGTTTGAATTCGGTTGTAGTATTAAATGGTTGCCAATCCCTACCGGTACGAAAGGAATGGTCAGGCGCGAGGCGCAGTAACATGGGGAATCGTACTTGAGCCTAAAAATGWACTTTACGAATTACTAGTACTCCAGGAGGGAAGCAATCCAAATACTTACTGCTTCTTCAACAAGAGGCCAAATGCACTTCTTGAACATACTAGAAAAATAACAGCACTGACCTTTTCATAGTGGTGCTTTATGCCAAAAGTACGAGGGTGGCACCAGGACACACTGCCATAATATTTGGGTCTCCCTCCTCCTCTTCTTCTTGCTGGTGGTGGTGAAGAACTGGTGTTTACTACTACTAGATTTGTTGTTGCCACCAGCACCAGCACCAGCACCAGCACCAGCCAGCACCAGCATCTGCAGCACCACATACTCATTGTCCTCCTCCTCACCCCACCAGCATGATCCAGCACACCACCATCAGCATGATGATGATAGTAGCAGTAGTAGTTGTAGTAATAGTAGTAGTAGTAGTACTCCTTCTTGCCATGGTGGTGGCAGTGAACAAGAACAAGAAAAACAAGAATATGAACTAGTACTAGTAGCCTAGTACTTGTACTAGTTCTATTTCTATTGTTGGAGTTTTCAAGCCCAAAAAATAGTGCCACCACCACCAGAACTAGTAGTATTACTACTAGTAGTAGTAGCTCCCCCTAGTACATAGTAGTAGTAAAACTACTCTGGTGGTGGTAGTTGCGCTAGTAATAGTAGTAGGGCCTAGTACTAGTAGTATTAGTAGTGACAGCAGCAGCAGTAATACTAGTAGTAGTAGTACTTACTACATTGCTGGGGGGGGGTGGCTCGTGCAAGAGATGCTTCTTCTTAGGGTAAGTTTCCTGCTGTAATCTGGCCTAGTACCCACATTTTAGGGGGGTTCTCACATTATTTTCATTGGCGTTGTGACCAGTACTATTCATGTTTGGTACAGAACAGTGATTTTTTTACAAAGCAAAGAAGTTTTATGTTTGTGCACAAAAAATCTCTTTTGCTTAGTATGATGTTGTAATTTTTCTGCTGTGCTGCTACACAGTTTGCCTGTGCTCTCTTAAATCCCACCATAAATAATGTGCATTTATTCTGGCTGGYGGTGCTCATTCCATGAAAGCCAGCAACAATACCGCACCATTGTAGGAATAACTGGACATTGTCTGCACTCAATTGATTCAATGCAATGTAAGTTAGATCTTCTTACTAGTAGGTCCTCACTAGTAGGTGAGGAGTACACAAACTACTAGTACCATTATGWTATTGAGTTGGATACAAAATCAACGATACAGTTGTTGTACAATTTGGGACCTAATTTTTCCATGTTATGACTACTAGTACTTTGACTAAAAACTGCAGTTTACAGCCAGGCACATGCTGAATTTTTGTTGAGTCCCCCCACAAGTGTGTGTGACCAAATAGTTTTGCGTGCACGTGCTCAACTGACAATTTTGGCTTCAAACACATTCAAATTGCTTAGTCAAAGTAATCATTACACGGTGAAAAGATAGCCCAAAATCCATGCACACCAGTACAAAAAACATGTAGAACATTAAGAGAGGTTCAACTCACACTAACCACTATGACTTTTTCCACAACAGATGCATGAAGACAAGAAGCATATGGTGGTTAAAAAAGAGAATKAAAAGAGCTTTCTAATGCCGTGGGGGAGTAGGGGATCTGAGAACAAGTATTGATCAATATACATGTATGAATATCGGAAGTAAAAAATACATGATTAATTGGCCGGGAAAACGTAGCCAACACTATACAATACCAATAGAAATGAATGTGAGCACCTATTGCTGCTTGAGAAGTATTTCAAAAACATGCAGGTGCCTAAAGCTACTCAATCATTATTCCAAAAACTGTTCATGCTGATTGACAACCCAAACTAGTAAACTAGCTGTTGTGCATACTACCACTACCATGAGGTACTATGAATCTAGCCCTAAGTACTTTGGTTACCATTATGACTACAAAAAATGTGTTTTCTGCACATACAATATCATGATAGTGAGTGATTTGGTATACTATTTTAGCCAGAACATTGAGGAGATTTGATGCTGCTGCTTCCAAATGATTGACATTGGTGATGTCTGATCATTGATATCATCAGAACATATGGGAATTTATAAGGCATTGAAATAAATTACTCATCCTAGAGCTGCTGTATTTTGCAAGCAGCAGATAATTTTAGGAACTTGGCTTGTTCTTGCATTTTGTGTTGCATCAAAATTTACCAAAAATTATTGGCATTGGAAGACATTGATCTGCTTATAGTACTGGTGGTGTGGGAGTGACTGTCCTAATAGTGATGTAAAGTGTGTGCTAGAAGAAAAGTGAGTTGATGCTCTTATCRAGGATCAACGAACTATGAAATCTAGAATCGATCTCTGTGAGGATCGAGTGATGTGTGAATCGAATGAGTCGAGTCATTCACGCAAGTGAATGAAATGAGTCATGTCGATCGTATGAATCCAATGGGATCAAGTGAATCATATATGTATGGTGGGTATGAATCATAGATACGTATCATATGTATGTGTCGGAGATATGAGTCATACTCACAGTCTGATATCCTACAGACAGCAGGAGGTGGCACGGCTAGTAGTATGAGTATATTGTGGTCCACTTGAAAAATGCTTAATGAGAATTGAATGTTACTAGTAAAAAATAATTTACTACATCTGTAGTTGGCTTAGTAAAGAACAAAGGAGGTTGCTTCAAGAACAAATTGGCTTGCTAACGCAATAGTTTCTACAGTGCAAAAACTAAGTTATTGCTAGTACTAAGGTTGAAGTTATGTTCTGAAAAGAATGAAGTAGTAGAAGGAGGTTTTCAACAAAAGTACTGTTGCTCTTTGCTGTTTTTGAAATAGAAATGGAAATCATTGATTTGTTGTGTATGCTGGGTATTGTTTTTGTTGTTGTTGCTTTTTGTACTAAGAAGTAGTAGAAGAGGTATTCTTACAAAGAGACCATTGGAAGTTCTAACTCTTGAAAGCACCACATAAATCCAATTGCTTGTGTAAGACCAAGAAGTTGAAACCAACACATTTTCCAAAGATCTTCCCTTTAATTTGTGAACAGTTCTTGCATTAGCAATATTGATTGGAAATCAAGTTAATCAAATTCCCTTGTGACTTGTTTGAATTTGATTCATACTAATTCTTGATTTATATTCTTGCGGACATTGTGCACATTGAATTTTGCTGTTGCTGCAGTGTTTTGAGGAGTTAAAGTGATCACTTTTTTTTTAGTCTCCTTCTTCAAAGACCACCTCCATCCATTCAACTTTCTCAGCATCTACACATTGAACATAAAATACATCAATGTTGATAATTTCACAATCTTGGTACCCATTTTTCAGTTTCACTGACTTGAATGTACACATGGCTCCATTTGCTTTTGGCTTTTCAACATCTATGTTGTTGTTGATCATGACAGGAGGTCTACCAACATACAATTTAAACATTGGATCTATCCTTTTGGAAGATWTGWTTGKACATGCAACAATGTCAGGATCTGATGTGGCAGTCAGYAAGCAGTATTTCTGAAATTCTGGCATGTCTCTGTATTTTCTTTTTTTGTCTATCTGCAGCTTCAGGTTTGATGCCTTGCTTACAATGGTGTGAGTTAGTAGTAATCTCTCATTTATATTTTTTGAATGAGTTGTTTTGAGAAACTCAGAAAATATGCCATTATTTATTGCACATTTGTCTGCAAGAATGCTGTATGTTGCATAAGCAATAACTTCTGGGAGTTTGTCCCAAGGTTTTACAATTCTTGAATTCATGATTTGAATGTGTTCCTCATTTAAGCCATTTGTTCTTAAATCATCAATAAGCTCTCCTCAGATTGGATCATATCTAAACCTCCTGTGGTTTGTTTTTAGTTCAAGAAATGTGTTGGTTTTTTTTCTCCTAAGATGGAAACCTTTTTTGACAATAGAGAGTCTCCTCTCACAGGTTTGAGTTGATTGAAGTCACCTRCAAAGACAATTGGTAGATTGCCAGCATACAAATTATATGATGGCTTGTCACACAAAAATCAGTTCAGATACTTATTCAATGTTTCAATTTGTTTGATGCTAGCAAATGATATCTTGTCAACAGTGAGTAGGCAAGTCTCATTCACCTGTAACATTGGATTTGTCACAATTAAGATAGTGTAGCAAGCTTTACTATGTGTTCTTTCCCTATTGATATTAACTGCTGCTGATCCAGTCATGCCTGTGATAGCCAGAGTCCTGTTGGAAAAGGTCACTCCCAATTCTTTGCAAAACATCTTACAATAATGTTGAACTTAATGAATTACTTTTGATTTTCCAGTACCACCATCCCCTGATAGAAACCAGATGAAATTTTCTTTGTTGGTCTGCTCATTGTTGCCTGAGATCTTGAATGTATTTGTTGTATTAATTACCAATTAATCTTCTTGTGGAATATCTTTTTCTTCATTGTTCAGGTGAATGTAGAGATGATTTATGAAGTTTTATGAAGTTTTGAAACAAAAGCAGCAACAACCATCTAGCTGAACGCATTTTCTTGGTCTTTGCCATTTTAGAAATTCAACTTTGCATACTAGTGTCTGATATTTTCCAAGGCTCTAGTAAATGTGAAGTTTTTCATAGCTTTTGCATGATCAGTCTCATGGGTGACAACATCAAAGGTTTTGTGTAGAATTTGATACAAAACACTTCTTTGAAGCTCATTAGTAGGTTATATATTTTGGTTGAGATTTTGTGCATTTTCTGTAGAAAAAAACAAGTTACCTGAACCTGAGTTTGGTGGGACTTTTGGTGTTTTCAGCAGTGTTCTTCCACTCTTAATCAAATTGTAGGAACATTGATAAGTGACAACCAAAGTGAATCTGTCTGTGAACTGAATCTGACCTGGATCATATAACATATCTATATTGTCAACAAAATTTGACTGAAGTTCATCTAACAAACAAAGATTGCCACTAACTTCATTAGTTTGACAACAGTTCCCTCCATTTACTAAGGGATTTTGTGTAACTTGTTCTAGAGCATCTTTTGATCTCACTGAATTAAAACTGCTGTACCAATTTTGGGCATTTTTCAGCAGTTTCTGATGATTCAGTTTCAATTTCCCACATTATAGATTTTCCCTGAATTTTGATAAATATTTCAAATCTGTGTGGAGTTCTTTTTTTGCATTGCTGTTTTAGCATATCTTTCTATTGCCAACAAGTTGTGATCAGTATCTTTTGGATGATTGATGTTACCATCAATGGGGATGCCTCCAAGCTTTCACTGTTACCATTTGGGAATTTTCAAGTGATTTTTTGCAGGGTGTGGAGTTGACAACCAATCAATTGTTTTTTCTTCTTCTTTGGTTTGATTCCTTTTGTTTTGGTGAAGCCGGAGAAAAAATTCATAAACAGAAACATCTTCAGGTTTGCCCGGCGTGCACAAATTATTTGCAACGTGAGATTTAAGAAATAGAATGTGTTTGTTTTGAACTGAATTGGGATCTGAAACCAGTTCCTCAATTGTATCTCTCTCAAAACAATCAAGACCAACAAGAAATTCAAATTCATGAGAAAAGAAGTGGCTGGAAACAAGACCCATAATTTTGAAGGAGATAGCTTGCCATGGGACCAGAAACAATGTGTGACTTTGTGCTTAAATTGACAGCTCCCATCAAAGCATGAACTCCTTGTTTGCAAATTGCAGCATTGCACTCATTGTCTTCCTCACTGTTGTAAACTTCTTGTTGAAGTTTTTTAACATATGTTTCCCTGCACTAGCATRCACTTCAGTGTCTTCTTTGTTGGTTGACTTTGAAATTTAACAGGTCATAATTTATCAAGTTTTGGGAATGGGACTCTCTTTCATCAGCATGCAATAATAACCAGTTTGATTTTAGAATTAGCAATCATGACAATGACTTCTCATTGGTGTAGTAGTTGGCCCGTTTGCTGGTGGCTAAATGTTGTTGCAGAGGCTGTCAATGTTGGTGTTGGTGTTGGCGTTGGTGTGCTTCATAATGCTCTAGTAACAATTATACATAATACGTGCAAAATAGTAGTATGAATATTAAGACTGAATCCAGTTGTCAACAACCAAAACTATTCTTGAAGAGAATTTTTCATAGTTGATGTGGTAGCCCACCATAAATATATCGTAGAAGATTAATTCATTACGTCGAACAAATCACATCTTTCCTTCATCAATCATAGTTTTGTTTCAAGTAACCCTGCGCCTATATCCACATTTGGCTATTKAAGGCTGGTCAGAACAAAGAACACTCTCTTCCTTTGTTCTCAAYAATCCTATCTTTTATTCTCTTCGTCGATCTGTTTGCAGTATTTTGGCCATCGAGACCGGCGAAGACGGTCGTGTTGCTTTTATTCAGCTGCAGAGCCTCACGGGCTTTGGTTCGTTTGAGAACATCGCGCTGCGCCTGAAATATGTGCTTCCGCAGGACCTCATAGTTGTTGATTTCCCTGTACCAAAATTTTGTTTCGTCAAAAGCCAGGAAACGAAATCCTCGATTGACCGTCTGTTGGATGATTCGGTACAAATAGTCGTCCGTTTGTTGCAATGTCTTCATGTGTTCTCGTTCGGCTTCCTTTTCCTGCAAAAATATGCTGAATTCAACATTCCCGGGATGCCTCGACGCCAGACGTCCCGATCGAAACAAAACGCAGTTGACCTCGGGGCATTCAATCCCCGGAAAAATTCGTTCCGTCGCCGGCGTAAGGTAATACATATTGTAATTGTTCCGCGCCATCATCCTCCGGTGGTCGTCTATCGATGTTTGGACCTTGATCCATTTCGCGAGGTGCTTTGTTTTGACTTTACCGGTGCAGGTTCTCGGAATGTCTTCCGTGGGCACACCAAAGCACCGCAGGCTGTAGTCGCATTCGAGATTCGTGCCTATTTTTAACCAAAGACAAGATTGACGAAGGTATTTCAGACGAAATGCCCGTTAAACATGTACGGAAATGGAAACGAGAAAGACAAAACATTTACAAAAGGAAAGAATGGAAGAAGTTAGCTGCATTCGCGTATTGCTTTGCGCCGCTGTTGTTTGGTGAACACAAACCGAAACAGTGATTGGCATGGTCCGAGAAGAAAGTGGGCAAACTGGACCGAATGAATCGGTCTCTGTCCTGTTCCATTTCGATATGCTGGGTTCGATTTCCGGTATTTTGGTAGAAAGACATATTTGATTCATGCCTCGCTATCGTACTGAAATTCCTATGATATGTAAGACTACGTACCGCTGTGAATCCTCGTGATCCGCCTCATTTCTTTTGGAATCACCGTTAAGAGCAAGGCCTTCATAATGCTGTACGCGGGATTGTTGGGAATGCACAAGTGAAAACCTGACCACCGAAGGGGAACCGCATCGAAAAACCTCAGAAAGCTCTCCCGCTCGACGAAGAGCAGATCGTTGTTGTCGTACGAGAAAAATCCCAGGCTGACGACCCCGTTCCGTTGCGTGGTGACATCTTCTGCCAGGACCCCAAAGCAGAGGTAGRYCACGACCTTGGCGCGGGTTTCAAAGGTGTATTCGGTGCTGTACGACCCGAAATGGGCCATTATCCGGCGGCCGAATCGATCGCGGGTCGGAAGGACCTGTTTGAGCCCCTTTTTCAGAAAGCGTTCCTCGTCCTTTGACAAGTCCGAAAKGTACAGCTGCCGAAGAAGGGCTTGTTCCCCGAAACACTCGTATAGGTAGTCAAGCCCCCTGCAATATCGCAGAGCGGCCTTCCGGATATCAAAACGCTCGGCCCGCAAAAAACGCAACCGGAATTCCGGTGTCTGGATGTAGTTTGATTTGAGCCGCAGGACGGCATGCAAGTGCGCCTGCTTGTGGAGCGGAGGGATGGCGGTGTCGATCTCGTGCTGCAGGAGTACGAGGGCTTCGGAGAGCGCCGCTGGGCCCTCCGGTGCCGCACGGGATTTGACACCGTGCAGTTCGTAGTTGACAGCCTCCCGAATGTCCGAGTTCATCTCATACAATTCGCGGGCCCATGCCCGCTCAACGATCTCAGTGTCGATAAAGTTTTCGTTCGCCTGTGTTTGTTGCTGGGTTTGGTTCTGGGTCACACCGTTGCCGGACTTGGAAGAGGGAATATCGGGAAYATTAAGGTCGTTTTCCGCATCTTCGTCGATAAAATTTGTCCACGTGTTTGGGTTGGTAACGTCGTGTGTTGACATGATATCGGAAAACGGATCGATGCAGTTATCGTTGATCACATTAGAATGACTACAAGAATTGTTCATTCTCTTTTTGTTTCCACCAGTATCTGTATTTTTTGCCTTCTTGTTGGTATTTGGGTTCGTTTGCAATTGTGTGTTCGTGTTCGTGTTCGTGTTCGTGTTCGTGTTCGTGTTCGTGTTCGTGTTCGTGTTCGCGTTCGCGTTCGCGTTCGCATTCGTGTTGATATCCATATTCGCATCCGTGTTCATGTTCCTGTTCGTGTTCTTATTTGTGTTCCTGTTCATGTTCAAATTCACATCTGTAATTCCATCCCCGTTCATGTTCATCATCTTCATGTTCATCTCCTTGTTTATGTTCATCTCATTGTTCACGTTCGTCTCCTTGTTCGTATTCGTGTTTTCAGTTGTCAGAATATTCGTGTTCCAGCAATGTAGGTTCCGAAGTCGAATCTGGAGCTRTGGTCGAGGAACACAATAATGATAGATTTGAAATGTTTTTCTTTAGTAAAAACTGTTGGAACCCGGATCTACGAGCCAACGGATATTGGCGAACCGGCGACCCTAAATGACTGGGCAATATAAATGACGTGGTGACCGAGAAATTATGATTAAATAGGAAGAGAATACCAAATGTCGAGACCTTGATGGAATGGGCGATCATGACATATTGTGATGAATGAGAATGACCAGATTTATGTTTTAGTGATGTCAGTGTGTATGTGACAGATTCTCATTCTTTATAGTTTTATTCAGTTAACAGTAGTGGAATTACTTTAAAACTTCTCGGACTTGGACTTATCGTCCAGTACGTAGATTCAGCATAAAACTATAAAGAATCACAGTAAGAACACACCATTGCGATGGTGGAAAACAAACAACAGACCAGTGTCAGTTCAACATCGACACCAGGAGAGCAAGTGAAGACCAACGCGTCCCCATGGAAGAGTGGGTATAGACCGCGTGGAGGAAAGAGGAGAGGAAACAGGGGAGTACAGAAAACCGCAACTCACCAAGCCTCTTTCAAAGGCAGATGCGACCAACTAACAGGTCACATTTTCGATATTGGGACTACACAAGCGGCAAAATACACCAAGACTAAGAAAGAGCTGGTGGTATATGCTGGCAGAACATACGGGGCTGAGGTCCGAAGAGCAATAGATGATGTAGCGAGCGTGCGAGATATAATCGAAGCAAACAATCCCACCGCTAACATGACAAAAGATGAGATCAAGGCAATGGATGAAATTGAACTCACTGTTACCAAAGAGCTTGCAAAGAGGCATACCATCAAGCTCCTGAAATACGACGATGACATGAAAAAGATGTACAGTACGATCCATGGCCAATGCACTGATGCAATGTTGCAAAAGATCAGTGCCGATCAGGGATTTCAACAGGCTGAAGATGATTCGGATGCAATAGCATTACTGAACATCATTAAGAAAATATGCTACAGTTACGAAGCACAACAGTTCCAACCGCTTGCGGCTATCAGAGCAATCGCCAAGATGTATAAAACCACACAAGGGGACCTAATGACGGAGATTGAATGGCTTGAACAGTTCGAAAACCTCACGACTGCTGCAACAGCCTGCGGAGGACAGATGTACGTTGATGGAATATACCAATATATCGTTGACAAACACTATGAGGGCGACACAACACGCCTGGAAGATCCGGAGGAAGCCAAATCCGCAATGAAGAAGGCAACAGAGTTGGTACAAGCAACGCTGTATATTGAGAACGCCAACCAGAGCCGCTATGGGGGTTTGAAACAGAAACTAGAGAACGACTTCCTAATGAAACATAATAACTACCCTGAGACCCTCGCCGATGCACAGAACTTGCTAGTCAACTATCGGCAGGAGAACAGCAGGGGAGCATTCCGCCGATCCGGAAACGACGGTGTAATGTTTGCACAACATGCTGGCGGACAACAGCAACGCGGCCGCAACGATCGATCTAGTGTAAGATGCTATCGATGCGGCAAGATGGGACACTTCTCATATGATAATGTATGCAAACCAGCCGATGTACGGGCTTATCAATCGCAAGGACAACAAGACCAACCAGCATCCAATAGTAACAAGGACGAGGAGCCCGGAACGTCAACAGAGCCGCCTCAGCCAATAGCAGAGACGGGAACGGCACACATCACTTTTGGTGATCCAGTGGACTACAGCGAGGAACCATCATACGAGTTAACGTTCTGTACAAGAGGAATTACAGTGCCTACTCTTGGGGAGCACCGCAACATATTGCAACAGGCTAAGAACAACGTGAATTATGACCATATACTTAGCCAGACTAAAGGAAAGGTCAACAGAAACTGGCTGCTGCTTGACAATCAGTCCACCGTGAACGTAGTGTGTAACCCGGCCCTGCTGACCAACATTCGCGAGGCTCCAAACACAATGCACATATACTGTAATGCTGGAGTGGTAGCAACCAGGATGATTGGGGAACTCCCAGGAGTGGGAACAGTATGGTACCATGAACAAGGAATAGCCAACATTCTGTCAGTATCTAGGGTGATGAAAACACATCGTATAACATTCGACAGTGCCCTTGACAACACGTTCAGGATGTACGACCTAACAGGAACAAGCTATCGACAGTTTACACAGTCGCCGAAGGGGCTGTATTATACAGTTCTAGAGAAGGACTCAACACTGTTCGTTAATTCCACCGTTGAAACGGTGGAGTTGAATAAAGGGACCTACTCCGCACTTGATCAACGGAGGGCTGAGAAAGCCCGGAAGATGCAGGATATACTCAATATACCGACCAAGGAGGTCCTCCGCCTTATCGATTCCAACAGTATTCCAAATTGTCCAGTAACAAGAGACGATGTGCGGATCGCCGACAGTATATTCGGTCCGAGCCTAGTTGGGCTAAAAGGGAAGACTGTCAGGCGACCGGAGAAACATGTACGGGTGGAGATAGCCCCCATCCCTCCAGGAATCGCTACAAAATATGCACAAGTAGAGCTGAGTGCTGATGTTATGTATGTAAACAAGATCCGCTTCTTTATAACGATCTCGAGACATATACAGTTTGGCACAGTTGCCATGATACTGAATGCAAAAGCATCAACACTACAGGAGTGTATACGGGATATCAAGCGAGTGTATGCGAAGCGGGGGTTCACCATAAATACCATTAGCATGGACATACAGTTTGAACCAATCAGCAATCAAATACAGGGCTTGGGGATCACTCCGAACTTCGTGTCGCAAGATGAGCATGTCCCGGAGATCGAACGATATATCCGGACAATAAAGGAGCGAGTTAGAGGAGTACAATGTACACTCCCTTATAAACGACTCCCCGGGCGTATGACCGTAGAACTGGTGGCTAGCCAAGTGTTCTGGTGGAACAGCGTACCGAAGCCTACAGGAGTGTCTGCTACGATGAGTCCACGGACTATCATCACCGGACTCAACATAGATTACATGAAGCATATGAAGCTTCGGTTCGGAGAGTATGTGCAAACACATGAAGAAACAACGAATCTAACTGGGAATCCTCGCACCATTGGAGCACTCGCTCTGCGACCCACTGGGAATGCCCAAGGAGGACACTGGTTCTATAGCTTGCGATCAGGCAGAGCTATCAATAGGAATCGGTATACAGTCCTACCAATGCCTGCGGAGGTAATCGACCGTGTTGATCAACTAGCTCGCAACCATCCCGAGGGGATTGAGTTTCGGGATAGAACTGGTACACTCATCGTAGACGGTGAAGCGGTAGCTACCGAGCAGGAGACTGGCCAACCAACAGTTGGTGAAGATCATCCGGATGACGAGGATTCAGACTCCGACTATGAGTCTGAAACCAGCGACGATGATGAAGAAGAGGATAACCTAATAGGTTTCAAGACGGAAGAAGAGGATGCAAGTACCACGTCTACCAGCAGAGATGGTGCTGTGGTGGAAGATAACGAGCACGTGGACGATGTGCAGGAAAGTGAAACAGAACAGGCGAGCCAGGAGAGTATCGTGGATGACGACAGCGAGAGCTCTGACGAAGGCGTTGTAATAACGCGACGAACTGGACTAAGAGAACGGCGCCCACGTGATTATAGCCACCTGAAGACTGTGGGGTACTTGAATAGCGTTAACGCCATCGAAGGGAACAGCACAGGAGCGGTGAAACAGTACGCTCTGGTACTACATGCCGTACTGGAGTTTAATCGTGACAACCTCGCATGGGACACACAGGTCAACGCCATGATACTAACGCAATACGGAATGAAGCAAGGGCTGAAGATATTTGGAAGCAGGGGCGTTGAGGCGGTGAGAACTGAATTGCAGCAACTACATGATAGGGAGGTTGTAAGCCCCGTGTCGGCACGGGATCTTACACCAGAACAGAGAGCAAAGGCCCTGGCATATCTCATGTTCTTGAAGGAAAAGCGCTGCGGGAAGATTAAAGGCAGGGGCTGTGCTGACGGGAGGAAGCAGCGGAATTGGATGTCTAAGGATGACACAACATCGCCTACAGTGTCAGTACAGGCGCTGTTTCTCTCATGTATGATAGACGCATACGAGCAACGTGATGTTGCCACTGCTGATATCCCCGGAGCATTCTTACAGACGGCCGATAAGAGTGGAGAAACCCACCTCCGATTGGAGGGAGTCATGCTGGACTTGCTGATGGAGGTTGACCCAGATCATTACAGGAAGCATGTAATGGTGGACCGGCGGGGAAAGAAATATCTATACGTTAAGTGCCTGAAAGCAATATATGGGACATTGAATGCTGCATTGTTGTTTTGGATCAAACTGAGCACCGATCTCACCAGGTGGGGCTTTGCCATAAACCCATATGACTGGTGTGTAATGAATAAGACCGTCAACGGCAAGCAATGCACGATCCTGTGGCATGTGGATGATATCAAGGTGTCTCACGTCGACGCGGAAGTAGTGACTGGTGTACTGAGGCAAATCAACCAAGTGTACGGCAAGGAGGCATCTCCCAACCAGTCCTTGAAAGTCCCTCGATTGCACTTCCATATGTTCCCAGTCATTTCATCCATAGTGTTCGACAGTATCTTGCTACTATACAGGGCACGATTACAGTCGATACCACCGGATTGAT
>CAACVS010000020.1:56700-75305 GCA_900660405.1 Pseudo-nitzschia multistriata | reverse complement strand
TTACCTCCTCCGCAAGACAAATGACACGAGCTAACTAGAACACTGTGATGCTTTGTTACCTGCTGGTAGTACGGTTCGTACTCGGACGTCGTACGGTACGGCACAMACCCGTCTCAAACACTGACGAGGACGGGACGAACAAGGAGGCAGGGGTCATGATGAAAGGAGGAAGGCTCTCTCCCACTGGCTACTAGTACGTTACGTAGTGCTCGTGTGGGAGTTTTGCCCTAGTACTACTGCTTCTTTTCTTCTTTGGAATGCGACCGGCAATCACGTTCCACTCCATACTTTCTTAGSCAGAAGCTTCGTGCGTGACCTTGATTCCAAAGTACATTCAACCTAGTACTGCTGGTGCTAGTGGTGCTAGTCATTGAAGTTCCTTTCCAGCATGTCATTCCATTTATGGAATGCGGTTCACACTCACATTCCACTCCATAACACTGCATAGTTTCCAATCTAGTAGACGGTGTTTGTGCGACCCTTACATACTAGTAGAAGCATTGAGACCACAACAGAATTCAATCGAGCTTTCAAACAAGTCGACTACTAGTAGACCACAAAAATTTCGAGAAATTGAATGCCAAGTCAGTTGATTTTACCTGACCGATACTATTTTGACAGCTTTTATAGGAATGACTAGTAGGATAGGAGTCACCGACCATTACGAGTAACACTATGGTATCGAAGTACGGTACGGTGCGATACTGTACGTACCGTACAGTAAAAACATTCCGGCCATTTCGATTATTTTTGTTCGAGTCTGATTCGACGACGATCGCCGTTTGCCCTGATGTACCGTAGGCTCCGTACCGAATTGTACATACTGGTTTTACCCGTTCTCGTACCGTCGGAGATGCGGTAGGTACGATAATTCCTTCTATTTTTATCTGATGGCACATGGCACCAACCCTATTTTCTTCACTACAACAATTCCGCAGCAGAGGAGGTGCAGCAAACCCGTCCTCGTTTCACTCACACTTTCCAGCAGTCGAGGACGACATTCGTCTCCTTCCTCGGAATTCTGGCCGAMCCAAGGCCCCGAGAAACAAAATTGGCAGGGGAGCATCTCGCTCACAAACAGCCAGCTCCGTCCAACCCACAAGATATTTTTGGCTCAATACACGGCGTGCTGCGTAAAACGCAAACGCCARCTACTGGCACAAGCAGAGCCAATCGAAACGAGACGCGAGGCGCCAGAGCGCAGCAAACGTTCGTTGCGACCGAACGACGCGAGGCAACGAAGCTCGGCATCATGTGCAGCAGAGTTCTCTCTACGACYAAGGTYTGGGGCTRTCCCTCCACGGCACTCGGTGGCGACTCGGCTCGAAGCATCGCCGACAGCCACAAAGACAGAGCGTCGTCGTCRTCATCGTCACGTCGCCCACCACCCCTGAAGACCCTGCGCTTGTCGAATGCGATGCACCCGCAGTACATCTCCTTTCAGGTTTTGCTGGCCATCAAATGTTCCTCCTACAACGCCTTGGCTTGCCAGGGTTTGGACCTGACACTACTCGACGAAAACAGCGAAAGCCACGCAAACGAGGAAACAAAAGCGGAGGCTGTGGCCACGAACGAAATTGCAYCGGCCGCATCCTTTTTGCAGCACCTACGGGTGCTGATCTATTCCCGAAACTGGCTGCGGATCGAATTCGATCAGTGCAAGGGCATCGAATCCTTGTTCAGCGACTCGTCCGAGYCAAAGATGGATCTTGGTCTGAACACCACGAAGGTCGGCTTTCTGGTACTCAAGTTTCCGCGGTCGAACCGTGCCGCGGGCAACAAACACAAACGCTGCACGTACGACGCAAGCCACCACACAAACTTCTTCACAAATCTGTGGAACCACTGGAGGGTTCAAAAACTGAATCTTTCGATGGATTTCAMCCCCGCCTGGACAAAAGAATTTTGCCGGAGCCGTTATCACCAAAACACACACAACGACGACAMGAGCGACAACGCCAATGGCGTTGCGAATGGGGAAAMGGAAGAGGCTTATCTTGGCTTGGAAGAACTCGAGCTCTATCCCGCTTGTACCTGGCACCGTCGAATTCCAAAGTCGACGAAATCCAACGACGGGGAGCAACGCGACCCTTCCATAGAGAACGGTTGCAGCTCCTCGGTGCAAGTCGCCGATGACGCCCCGGAGGGATCTTGCGGTGGCAGCGGTGCCGCCGCCGTCAAAACCAGCAACGACGAAGACGACGACGAAACCATGGACTGCTGGGAATACTTTTGCCGCCAGCTTCCGCTCCACCACCCGAGGCTCGGGTCTCTGTCGGTTCAGTGCAAAACCTCCGACGCCGACATGGCCTACCTGATCCGGCACTGCGTTTCGTCTCCKTTGTTTGTGGCCCTGCACACGCTGCGCTTCGGGAACATGTGTTCCTGCGACGAGCAAAGCCTGGCGGCACTGGCCGGTGCTCTGGCCAAGCAGGCAGGGACAACCGCATCGGCGCCGGCGTCCGCAACACCCAGCAATCCCGGGGCCCGGCCCCGCTTGCCGCAGCGATTGGAGATCCTGTCCATGTCCCGTGGCAGGAAACTCCYCTCCCCGTCCGCCGCCGGCCTCCTGGCCGGCGGCCAGCAGCAGCGGGGCCGGGTTTTGGAYGTCTGCCGGGCCCTGGCGGCCGCTTCGGTGCTCAAGCACCTCGARCTCTCCGACTATTTCCTGGACCGGACCGACCTGGAGGCCCTCTTTGGATCCCTCGTCGACAGCGGGGGAGCCATACAGCGCCTCTCCCTGCTATCCTGCGGCGTCGCCTGCAGAGGCGACTACAAACCGGTCAAGGAATGCCTGGTCCGGAACGAGCTGCCCTTCCTCAAGGTCCTCCTCCTGCCCGAGGCGGCCTCGGGAATCCTGGGCGAGGCCCTGCGGTTCAACACATCGGTCGAAAACGTCAACTACTCCAGGGGCGGCAGCCCCACCCTCCGGTACTTTTTGGACCTGAACCGGGGCGGGAGGCGGATTCTGACCACCGCGAGCACCACCACCTTCCACGCGGATGCAGCGGCGGGGGACCGCGGCCACCACTGCCACGAGGACCAGCGGCAGCCTCCCGGGGGACTGGCAACCCGAACGACCCTGCCCGCGGTCTCGCCGGCGCTGTATCCACGGATCCTGGACCGGGCGTCGCACATGACGAAACACGGATACCTCGGGGGCGACCAACGAAAGTACGACGTAGTGTACTATATGCTGCGGAATCGAATCTTGTTGGAGATGTAACCGTATCTGATAAATAACAGTCCATTGTCCTAGCTAGCAAAGAAACTCAATTCATGGGACAAGTAGTGTACAGCATAGCATAGCATAGCATAGCACGACATGTTTTGCTTTGTGATACAAAAGATATCGTTTTAATTTCTTTCCTCTCTAGATAATCCCTGGGATGAACCGGTAGGGCACCAGCCGCTTGTACTCGTTCCAGTCGTCGCCGTACTTTTCCGAGCACAGCTCGTCGTCCCGGATCGATCGGTGGACCAAAAGGATCAAGAAGTAAACCGCGTAGTAATAGGGAACGATCGAGTCAAAACCACACAGCAAGCTATAGGAGAGACCCATCATGTAGTCCCCCGTGTAGTTGATCTTGCGGGCGAGGCCCCACCAGCCGCTGGTCAGGAGGCGGGTCCCCCTTTTCGTGGGCAGGTAGGTCAGGTGCGCCACCCGCTGGTCGCTTGGGTCGTTCCGGAAAATGTCCTTCTGGCGGTTCGAGAGCCGAAAGACGGCAAAGCCCAGAACGTAAAGGCCCAGGATGCACGCCAGCACGGGATTCGAGAGCCGCGGATCGTGGTAGACCAAGWACTTGGCCGGGTGGTTGTACGTAAAGGGGACCCACGCCAGGTCGCCGAATACCAGCATRAATCCAAAGCCGTCCGTGGTGATGTCCATGGTGGTCAGAATGCACTTTTCCATAAACATCGAGTCCCAGACATAGATAGCGTGAAATACGTTGAGCAAGACCATGCTGCCGGAGACGCTCCCCGTCAYTTTGTATTGTTCCTGGGCRCAGGCAATGTTCAGCAACACCCACAAAATGAGGCCCGGGCGGAGCTCGCAGAACTCCTTCCAGTCAAAGGTTCCACCGAGGGATCGCGGATTSAGTTCCCGGCCCATGAAAAAGTCATAGACCGCGTTTCCCGATCGACCCGTGTGCGACAAAATCTTGTTCCTGCCCGTGAGCGGATCCTTTTGAAAGCTTCCCCGGTAGAGCCAGGCCGAGAGGCCGAAGCACAAGAGAATATCGACAAAGGCCAGTCGTTCGTAGTGTCTGTAGAGGTAATCATTGAGGGGAAATCCCGTGGCCACAAGCAGAATCATGACGGTCCAAAAGGTTGCGTGGCCGTTCATTTTATACTTGAGGCGGAGCGGAGCCTTATCCTTCGAGGCTGCCGAGTGATCGGCCTCGGGATCGATCACCGGGGCTCCCTCGACCCATTTCCCAGGAAGAATCTTCCACAAGAGCACAAGTCCGAGGAACCACCCCAGTAGTCCCAGTGTGCACTTTGCCAGGAGTTCCATCGCATCTTCTCCTSCGAATATCAAGTCGCGGTGTCCCCTGAAKATCGCAGCAAAGTCGAGGTCGAGGCAACCAAATCTGGCCCAGTGMGCTAGGATCAGGACCAAAAGCGGAAGGGCGACAACGGTGCCAAAGGCTCCGATTGGACCACCGAATTCTGTGGGCGGGCAGCCGCTGTGTTTCGACGACATGCTGGGGCTCTGGTGCGGGTAGAGAATATTGTGTATTGCAGTCTTCTCTTATCAGATAGGACAAAAACACGAAAGTGATGATGGTACGGATCGTGTTCAATACAGTACGTAGGGTACCGTACGGTATCGTAGATTGTTTTGCATTACAGTATTTACGAAGTTACCGATTTCAAATACGGAAGTAGGTAGCAATGACCAATACTGTACCGAGCCGTCCTGTACAGTAATTTCCCCTCAAGTGGTAACTTCGACCCTTTCCGGCTTGTTCCCCCTCTTTCTCTATTTCTCTATTTTTCCTATGTATGTATGGTATGATACTAATATAGACTGTACCCTACATTACAGTAGATAGAATAGACCCACGAAACTTCCCTACCTTTCGTACGTACGAGTACGTAAAAGAACTAGCACATTATGTCCGCAGGACCAATGACTGCAACGTAGAAGTAAAGGACACACGAGTACGTACGTACGTACCTACCGTTAGGAACGAATCTGCTCGTTCGTAAAGTAACTCGTACAGTATGGTACGGTACGAACATGATGAGCTAAAAAGATTCGCACACTATTATTGTTGTTCCATGTCCTAGTCCCATCCCATTCKGAGGATAGGTAGTGCAGTAGATGAATTCGTTCTCAGGCTCGCGGATTCAAAAGAGTTCGGACTACAACATCAAACCAAACAAAATGGGAGTCAAGTACAAAGTACGTTCTATGAAACACGAAGTAGTGTAAAAGATGCACATGCATRTCCTCATCGGAAAAAAAATAAAGTAGCGGGCTAATTATTAGTAATATTCAACCTAGAACACAATTTCGGATTCCACACGTAATACCGGATTGAATTTCCACGTAATACTGGATTGAATTTCCTTGCCACTGGCATGGAGAGAAGTTTTTTTCACTGCGCTCGTCACGATTTAGCGCTTCTTGGAGGCCTCAAAGATGGTGGCGATCGACTTGTCGAGGCATTCGTCCCATTCGGCATCGGTCATCTTGTTGTTGAGKCCCTCGGCAAGAGCTCGAGAGAAGGAGGCAATCATGCCGTCTTGCTTGGTAAGAATTTCGTTGGCCTCGTCCCGGGAGTATCCTCCCGAAAGGGCGACGACGCGGAYGCAGTTGGGGTGRTCGACGAGGTCCTTGTAGAGGTTGACCTCGGTGGGGAGGGAAAGCTTGATCATGACGGCCTTGCCCTCGGTGATCTTCGAGTTGAACCCCTCAACAAGCTTGGCCTTGAGGACGGCTTCGATCTTGGCCTTATCGGGGCTGGTGATGTCAACTTCCGGTTCCAAAATGGGAATCAATCCGTGGGAAAGAATCTGGTTTCCAATTTCGAACTGCTGGTCAACAATAGCCTGGATTCCATCCTCGTTYAATTCCTTGATGACGGATCGCATCTTGGTTCCAAAGACACCCTTGGCCTTGGCACGCGAGAGAAGAGCGTCGAGCTCGGGCATGGGCTTCATGAGCTGGACGCCGTTSTCGAGAGGGGCCAATCCCTTGTCGCACTTCAAAAAGGGAATGACCTGCTTCTTCTCCCACAGGTAGGTGGGAGTTTCGATGCCCTCGATTTCGCGGTCCATCGTGTTCTCGAAGAGAATGGCACCGAGGGTGCGGTCGCCAGAGAAGCTGGGGGAGGTGATGATTCGCGTTCGGATCTTGTGGATGACGTCGAACATAGATTCCTCGCCGAGTACATACTCATCCTCTTCGATTCCGAAGGATTTCAAGGCCTTGGGGGTGGATCCACCCGATTGATCCAGGGCAGCAAGGTAGCCATCGAAGCTCTTGGCACGTTCCAATTGTTCGTCAAAAGTAGTGGACATGTTTGCAGTTTCTTTTAGTTTATTCTATTTTCTATTTTTGCAGAATTTTTTTGTGGCAATGTCTCTCGTGGAACCGAATGTCTTTTTCTTGTCGATGATTCGGATATTTCCGTCGGAGGCCTTTGTTTGATTCAGATTTTCCGCGTGACGGCATCTCTGAACTCTGAATTAGCAAATAGGATTGCTTTGCTTACCGGTCCCAACGGATGTCCCTATTCTGGCTGGTAATGACTGTGAATCATTGGACTCTTCATCAGATGGGAACTCGGGAACTCTGTGATGTGTTACGGTTTCCTTACGTATATACGCACTTCGTAAGCAGTATCTAATGTGAAAAAGTACGTACGTGCGTTCGTGGATATCACGTGATCTTCACGATTCGAAAGAGCCTCTTGGCATCGGATAAGGCCTTTTACCGGAATCAGACGTGCATTCTTCAGACGTGCTTCAGACGAGGATCCCTCGTGCCGAAAAACCAGGGCCCTCCGGAACCCACGCGGCGCATCCCCCCTTTTTGAATTMCTCCCCTAGAAAAACGTTGGTTATTTTGGTGAAAAAAAAACAAGTTTTAGAATTGTGGGTCATGTCATGGGAAAAGTAAACCATGTTTGTAAAATATGGGTTATTTTATTGGAAAAATAACCCACAAATAACCCAGAGTTTTAGTGTCATTCTTTAAGTTAGAGGAGAACCAATGACGTTAGTAAGTATTTTAGTCATAGAAATGTTAATTAGTAATCAACAATGTTTTTGGTCCAGCAGATTTGTGGGTTATTCATGGGTTATTTTGTGGGTTGTTTGAGGGTTAACCCAGGAACATCACAAAAAGTGTTTGCAGGGTTTGGTTGCAACCCCATGCRTGTAGTTTTTGTGCAACCACTCAACACGGTGAAGTTATGATTATCAAGCTTACTGACGACCCCCTTTTTGTGATTATTTTTGCGACACAATGTGTTTCACTCTGCGCACCAAATTTATTTTACTGGTATTTCAACCCATACTTGCTCAACCTCCACTCCATATTTTTACTCTGGGGGGTTGTGATACATAACCTCAACTGTTACGATGACAGTGACCTCCAACCACAACTCTTGGATTGAAAAAGCATGATTTACACATGTAAATACAAGGAATGGTCTTCCCTGCCCAAGTCCCTCTTCACCATGCCAAGGTAAAATATTTGTTGTACACTACTTTCTGATCCATCCCTGGACAGAATTGTAGTTGACAAGAACACATTGCTGCTGTGCTGAATAATCTGCCAGCAGGCAAGYAAGAGATTTGACTTTGCATTGCTGAAGAAACACTGAACTTTGAGCATCAATCCAAACAAGAACTATTCCACAGTATTTGGGATAGTATGATATGACAGGCATAGATGTACTGATGCAAGCGTTGTTTTTTGTTGGAGTCTTTTGCAGAAATAGAAAATCGTTACTGGTCACGAAAGTGTGACAGCTATTTGAAATCATGTTCACCTACTAGCTTTGTATGTATTATCATTGAATCACCACAGCTTGCAATGCCTTTGTGACGGAAGCGAAYAGTTGTCTTTGTTTCACAGTAACCATGAATATGAAAAACACCACATATTTGTTGCTATTAATGCTATTAAATTTGAATGCGTTCGAAGATCATTTCGTTTCAATTTTGATTGGGATATGAATTAATTGATTGTTCGAGTGTAGCCTCCTCATCAAACCAGAGTGGTTCGGTTGCCGGCCAACCTCCATTCTGTCCTGTATAAAGCATGCCAATGACAAACCCCGTGTAGCTAATCAGGGCGAAAACCAAACAAATGAAATCCAGTTTTCGAATGGAAAATTTGAACAAAATGAAGGAACAGCATTTCTCCGAAACTTCCTTGACGGCGCAATCGTCTTTCTCTTCTACCCGAATGCCATTCAATGAATTGYCTTTCCAACTTTCTTCTGATTTCACAATCTTCGATGACGAATCCTTCCTTGCATCTTGGAACTCTTCCTGCTGGCTCTCGTTTTCGATTTTGTTCAAAAGACCTTCTTCTTCTTCTTCTCCTTCTGTTATTTCCAGGGCTGCTCGTTGCATCATGGATGCGCGCTGTCCTGGGGTCATCGCTTCAAGCACCTTTCTTTCTTTTCTAGCTTGCCGGTCTTCGCGAAGATAAAACAAGAATCCCATGCAARCACTTTGGATAACGCCAAATAGAACCCAATAAAAAGAATAAGCCACAAATCTGTCCAGCCACAAGTGCTGGTCTGAAATCGGAGTCATTCCACTGGTAACAATCTGTTGAGCCACGACGACCAATGCAAGAGCCATTCCAAATCCCAATCGCTCGCCGACGCGCAAATCCAATAAGAATGTAAAGAAGCTGAGGTATGTCAAAATGACGGTTGGTACCTATACCGTAAATTAGRTCGTCGATCGAGCGATTCGTTCAGTAATAACAGCATGGAACAAATCGTTTCAGTTGAGTGGCAAGTTCGCAAACACAAGTTGGTGAGTGGTAGTRGAGTACACCGCGWAGTAATATTGGAWTCCGAAACAACACYGGAGGGGATTTTTGGTAAGTGGCTGACTACCAAACCCACGCAAAATGCGATACGCACCACGATGTTTTGTATGTAATGCAAGGTTGCTCTTCTATACCAAAAATTGTATACAATAACTCCGTCATCAAATGAATATCCTTGTTTGGCCTTTTCAGGAACCGGTTGCCATTCATTATACGTGACTAGAAACGAAMAAGGAAGTGTTTTGAACAAAAGGAAAATCAGTTTGTTTCGMCTGGTGCGAGTCTTGGAGTCATCTATCGGAAAGACCTATACAAATGCGATCCATTCTTACCCTCGAAAGCACCATAATACACGAACTCCGGTACCTCAATGACGTAATTTACTGCACTAGATCCCAYTCGCGTTTGGGACCCGAACAKAAGTTGGCAGCCAAGCGTATCAAACGGAATGTTCGCCAACCCTCTAAATGCACAGAATACTTCCACCCCACCCATTAAATACCAGTGGACTGTCCCATCACTAAAGATACTTGCTTTTGAATCTGTCATTGTTTGGACACCTTCAATTCTGTTTAAGACATCTAGATTGGGAACCTGAAAATTTCAACAGAGAAATCAAACGTCACAGATGAGTGACTTGAAGGCATTTGAAGCGCTTTTTTCAAAATAAAATGCGGAAAAATCAATCATGGCTTATGGAAATAGCAGTACGTACCCATATCTGAGATGTCTCTATATCGTGGCCTGTCGAAAGTAAAATGTTTATATTGTATCATAAAGATCGCGACAGCATCGATGAGTGGTGGAGAGGAAGCGGAACCAGTCGGTGGAATTTGCTTTGTTACATTATGGCTTGATGGCCTATACTCAAAAAAATAATGTTTTCATACATACCTGTGTAGACATCAATGACGTTTGTGCAAGTATTGTTATCTTCGATGTCCCATTTCAACCTAGAATCCATCCATTTTAGTGTCAGCGACAAGAAAATAGTCGCAGTGCCTTGTTCTACCTTGAGATCCTCTAATTGCTCGTGCTGAAGATAAACACTGACGTTCAGCGGGTTGTCATAATCCATGATGGGAGGAACCGCTGGATTATAGTTGTTGGTTTTGAGGTCGCCCAAAATAAGGTCGTGGACGTTTTGTTCGCATTCGTACACCGGAATCGATGCTCTGCAGCATTGTTCGAAAAAGATACCAAATAAAAAATCCGCACGGCATGTACCGGGGTTGTTGTTGGTTGCGTTCTCTCCATTTCCCGCAAAGCCCGCGTGTCCCAAATTTTTAAACTCGGGCTGCCGAAAATAAAAATCCATTTCGGCGCACGTTKCGTTCTCCTGCGGGATCTTGTCGGCCAACAGGGTCAGTCCCTGGCAGAGTGAGCACGCATAATTGTCATCGTCGTCGCGTTCTTGAGTTTCACGTCTGCTCTGYGGGGAAAACGGCAGCTTGACCTCTTTCGCGCTTGGCTCTTCTACTCGGAGCGACTTCCCTTCGGTCGCCATTGCGATCAAGAGAAAGAGGAAGAAACGCATCAGTTTTCTAGGAAAACTGTCGCGTCTTATAGGAGTACAATTCGTCATGGTGGAATTCTTCAAAAGATTCGATTGTGAAGAAATGCAGAATATCTTGTAATCGGATTTGACGTGTTCGCTTTGCGATGTAACRCTGTARAGTTGTTTTCCTTCCGTGTCGTCAAAAATTGGACGTGTATGCTACAGAATCCGCATGCATTGCACCCATAACAGTAACGTCGTTTGAAAATTATCTGTACGAAGTAGTACTTGTGACACGGTACTCGTATTTCGACAAGAATAAGTAAGCGCGTTTAGTACTTCTACCCGGTATTTTTGAGGCCTTWGTCAACAAGATAATAAATCCTACAGGATTCTAAATTCTAACTTCTTCCTCTCGATTAATGATGATTGACGGACCAGTACTTTTATTATGGCTGAATGTTGAAGTTGATATTTTTGGCGCCAAAAGGAGYKTCATTTTTTATTAAATACGTAACCGCAACGGTTTTCTATTTTTTAAGACATGCAGTGAATGATGGTGCGTACTCARCGCATGGTGGTTGATAGCATGCGTTGTTGCTGTAATGTAGCGTAGATGAGAGMGATCGCGTGTACTGGAATAGTTAAAACTGTTGGTGTTTTTATCCGGTGGATTGCATACCGTACGGTACATGACTAAAACCTCTTTTTAACAATCCAAGACTTGTTTATTTCGGAACGAATTTGAATCCAGTGTGAATCATCATCGGGTTTGACTACGGTACCGGACGTACCGGTACCGCATGTACGTACTTGTATTGTAAAGTAGGACATTACGCTGGCAGGACGTTGGTGCAATAGAAGATGATTAGTACACTACGTGGGTAGGTACGTACGTACGTACAAAGTACTAGTTACCATCCGTTTCGTACGGTACTGTTTTTTAGTTTTTGACGACTCAGTCGTCATCGATCGTACCGTATCGTAATTTCAAAATTGCAACGCGTTGAATTGAATCTGGATTCGTGACCAACACGTCTCGTCGACAATATTTGCTGCGAAAGATACGGCACTGAGATATAATCAATGAACGACCGGGCATCCATTTTCCCGGAATCGATATACCGAAGCCGGATACAAGATAGGATAGGAATATAGAAGCAGGAATCCCAACGTTTGCCACTAGAGCAGCAAGAGAAATCCATCCAATATAATGAGTCTAGAGGTACTGAATTCTCCACCTCTGGTCGGTGCTCTCACCGCCGGATGCTATGGGCTTCTGTGTGCGGCAAAGAATCCGTTGGTTCTCAATAGCGCCTCCGTTCCCTTTGTCGCTCTAAAGGGAATAAATGCTTTCTCATACGGGCTTTCTATGTACAGTGTGTCCCAGCCCGGTAGATACGACGGTGCTGCCTCCGTAAATGGTGAAGAAGGCGACAGCAAGTCAAAAGCGAGCAGCAGAGACAAAGATGCCGCACAAAAAGGAATGGAACAAATGGGAACCTCGAGGGGCCGAACCCTTGTGCCGCCGGCACCATGGGCATTTATCATCTGGGCACCCATCTTTCTGGGTGAGCTATTGATGGTGACTGTTCCATTCCTTGCACCAGGTTCTGTGTCTCCCGTGGTAGAGCGGGCACTTCGAGAGATAGCTGGCCCGTATCTTTTGACACAAATCTTTCAGAGCCTGTGGGCGGCCTCCTTTAGGCCCAAGTACGAAAAGGGGATCTACAGGTACATCTCGGTAGCAAACCTGGCCGGGACTGCGGCATCGCTCTCCGTCTGTCACAGAGCATTTGCCAGCAGCATCCACCAGCATGCATCGAGGTCTTATTCGGCTTTCGAATACGCTCTCTACTTTTTKCCGCTGTCKCTTCACTTTGGATGGACGACCGCCGCTTCCCTCGTAAATCTCAACGGGATGTTCGCGATGGCGACAGACGACAACAGSAAGAACGCGACCGCCCGCGCYGTTGCGTTGCTGGGACATGTTTCCGTCGCGTTAGCAACMGGAGTAGGTGTAGGGATCACCTGGACTCGAAAGGCTCCTGTTTATGGAGGGGTGATTTGCTGGGCATTGACAGCTGTAGCAGCGGGCCTAAAACAGCGAATTCTCGCAAGCGCTTCTAACAGCAAAAAGAACGATCAAAAAATTGCCAACGATGATAAAACTGTGGGTATCTACGGYGCCGAAAGACAGCGCACCCTTAGTCTATTCGGCGCAGCCATATGCGCTTCCACATCAGCCGCCGTGATGCTTCTTTAATGTCCATTCACCACAAAGTAATATAAATGGACTTGCTGTGCCTTTGAWTTACTCCCGAATATTTTCAATTATTGCTAAGTTATTCAACTCAAACAGCATCATTATTTGTAGACTCGAAGCCACCATGTGAAGGCAGGAATGGCAAATACAGCCAGTCGTGTCGCATTGTATTACTCCCAGCCTTTAGCAACAGAAATTACATCAATACATACATAATTTGATTAAGTACTAATTACATGATATTACAGTGGCTTCTATGTATCCATCACCGAATCTCTTACGGTTGCCATCATAAAAATCTGCTGTACATTTGAGTCTTCCGTACTTTCAGATCTAAACTTGGGGACTCCACTTTAATCTCAATCACCGCATCGGTTAACCGTGATCCGTGATCCGTGATCAGTGGCCAGTGGCATCGATAATTCAAATACGTACTGGACGTACGGCTCGTACGAACCTAATTTTTTCATGAGCAAAATTCAAAATTGGAATTTAAAAAAAATTCAAATCTATTCTATTCTGACAACCGAAGGTCGTAACCCGCACATGTCACGTAACGTTCTCGTACAGGTACGAGTACGAACCGAATTTCATTTCGTGAAGAGTACGAGTAGAGTACCGGTACGTACCGTACCGTATGGCATGGCTCAGTCCGAAAGCAAGAGTTGCAGTTCATTACAGTACAACACTCGTATCTGTTTCCTCATTGTATGACTACCAGGTACTTCGCACTCGACAGCGATAGAATATATATACCAGCAATGTAAATGATCACAAAAATCAGAATGCTACGAACGATCATTAAGTGCAGTTTTGTCGAATCTGATGGGAAACAAAGCAGAATCAAGTGATAGCAAATATGAGTGATAGCGAAGGCGTTTCGGGAGTTTCATCTGCTACCTCGTCGCTTGGTAGGAACACTGCCCCTATCTCTCCTCGTGAAGCGCACGGTGCTATCGACATGCCCCCTTTGATCCATTCGTCCGAAGCGATAGAAATGAGTACTAGATCATCAGAAGAGCAAAATACAGAAGAGGCAAAATCACCGGCACAACCAGTCCTCCCTGACCCATCTCCAGAGCAACAAAAAGTCATCGCAGCCATCAAAGAAGGAAAATGTGTCACAGTCAGGGCCTGTGCAGGATCAGGAAAAACGACATGTATGTTGCAGGTTGCGTCTAGTCTACCTTCAACCCGGAAGGTGCTTATAATTACCTACAATCGCTCGCTTGCCGACGATTGCAAGGCTCGGATCCAAAAACTTTCGCTGGGTCACAGGGTAAGCTGCTACACGATTCATGGACTAGCTAGCCGTGTTGCGGGAAAAGTCTGTAACGACGACCATAAATTGATCGAATTACTGAATCAATGGGACAACARTCCACGATCGGTTATGTCGCACCCCGTGCCATTGGATATGGTAATGCTCGATGAAGCACAAGACCTGAGGCCACTCTTCTACAAGGTTCTATCGCACATTTTTCGTACCGTCTGTGGTGGTGCAATTGGGAACACAAATAGAAGTATGCAGCTCTGCTTGGTTGGGGATCCCAAACAATTGCTCTACGACTTTCCCACTTACGGAAGCGACAAGGCATCCGCTTCCTTTTTCTTGCAGCCCGAATCCTACTGGAGTCAGTTTACACGAAACCGAAAGTGGATCCAGCTATCCCTTTCCGTATCGTATCGGCTCACGCCTTGCATCGCCTCATTTTGCAATTTATTCTGGGGGACATCCATGGTTGGGGGAAACACATCGAGCCATAATCTTCCCGTGCAATACCTCATGAAATATGCCTATCCAAATACCAGTTCCCGATATGATCCCGATAAGCTGAGCACCTCCTTCCTGGCCAAAATAATCGACAAGCACGGACCAGAGAACGTTTTATTCCTGGCGCAATCCATTAAGAACGTTGATTTGCCGATTCGTGTTCACGTCAATGAATTGATGAAGATCAAGGATCGACATACTGGAATGCAGAAATACAATTTTCACATCAAAGAGAGTGTCCGGGGCTTTGAAGGAAACGTCGATTGGAAGAACAAAGTTCGTGTGTGGACTTTTTGTGGAAGCAAAGGCTGTGAGGCCGACGTCGTGGTTGTATTTGGCTTCGAAGTCTTTCGGAAGCCTCACGGGTTGAACCAGATTGGTGTAGCCTTATCGAGGGCACGAAAGCGATTGTTCGTCATCCATGGAAAAAGATATATCCAAGGCCAATGCCTTCCATTGACATATTACCCGATTCTTGGAGATACTCCATCAAGAATGGAACAGCACGTCGTTCGTTGGGGGGAAAATGATTCACAAATACTTACGCTCGACGTTCCAGACGTTGGGCGTGGAAGAAGCGATGTGACTAAATGGGCACTCGGACAACTAGCCGACAAGGGGGTGATAAAAATCGATTTCGGCGCAAGTGATAATGATACAATGCCTCAGTCTGTTGCACTTGCCCAGCAACAAGTCAAGGATATATATGTCGCGTCTGAATTTGGCTACTTTTCAGCTCTTGCCGAGACCAAATTCTTGCAATACGGAGCCTGGGAGACTATTGCAAGCATGAAAGATGGAAAAGAACGAAACAAGAGAATACCATATGAAACTAACATTCAGTTTGCGACAACTACAGAAGACGTAAGCGCTCTATATGGAGAAGCAGTAACTTATATGCTCCAGTGGGAAATGTGCAAATCCGTTCCCAATGTCGAGACTGTCGTTTCAAACGGAATTATCCGCCTTCATCCACAGTCGCAATACACCGAACAACTAATCCGGGAACATCTGCGTGATATTTCGTGCGAAGAACTTAGTGAAGAGGATAGCCACCGTTTGGAAAGGGAATTTGCCACCAAGGGGAACAACGTGAAGGGTGCATATTTGATAAACTTCATGAACGCACATTTGAGCTTAAAGAAGAAACGAGTTATTATCGAAGGAGATCAGGTTCGCGAGATAAACTTTCGCGTTAAGGTCGTCGAATGTAAAAGCGAAGATGACGACAAGCAACTGAATGAGTTTTTACCACAAATCAAAGCCATATATGAGTTGGAGATGTCATCTAAGAGACCCTTCCACTGGGTTTATCTCGCAAATGCCGTCATGGCGTTTTCTAATTATCATGAAAAGTTTCGACAGATTGGAACTGATCCAGACTCTTATGAGTCTTGGGTGAACTCCGAAGCTCTTCTCGATGGATTGGAACGACTTCGGAACACAATGMAACTCATATCCTCTTCTTCCTCCACTTCGAAATACGTCGAGAACGAAGGTAAGAGCATYGACAAAAATATTTATGGCAACAACAATATATCCAATTGTAAGGGTACTTTCGAGCGTGAGTTACACATCGATTTTGCCGAAGACGATTGGATCCATGAAARAAATAACGGGAGAATGGTTGTGGGCGTTGGTGGAATATGTGATTGGATCAATGGGGATGGAATTCGACAAAATATCAGGAGACAAAAATCAAAGGGTGATTCTCTACAYGATGTTGATTTATTGGAGATAAAGTTCGTCCATCAGCTCAGCAATATTCATCGGTTGCAGGTGTTGGTCTATTGCGCTCTCTATGTCTTGGAACTCAATAATCAGGATGAGGAGAAGAAAAATGGTGTAGAAATCCTCAATGATTGCCATGTGGATAACGACAACAAAGATCTCGAGGTGGAACAGAATGTCGAGTGTTGCAGGGGAATGTTATACAACGCTCGAACAGAAGAAATGGAGATTTGTTCGATAMAAGCATGTGATGCGATGGACTTTCTCCTCGATATTTCACAATTTAAATACAATGGGAAGGATCGGAAGCAAGAGTTATTACAATTGAAGCAGACGGCGAATAATTCAGTGGGCAGTGACGAAATGAGTATTTCATCGTCCTATAGACCAAAAAGGCCAAAGAAACGACTTGAGCGCAACTCAGGTTTAACATATTATACGGCATTTGCTGTAGACGACGATGAAGACGACGATAAAGACGACGACGACGACGTAAAAGCCAGTGCCAAAGCCAGCAATGGTAGATGTCCTCGAACCTACAGATGGAAGAAACGACCCAAACCTACTTCAGAGTCAGCGTTTCAACCAGGGACAGGAACTGACGATGATCCTATTATTCTAGATTGACACACACCAGTACCACCCAAGGGGAACTTTATGATAATTCTGTGATTATTCATATTAGTCAAAAAGTATTCAAAGTACTAGTAGTCGAAACTCAAAATTTGATCTGTCTTCACCCGCAAATGAAATTCTGTGATTGAATCAAACTGGTCAAAACAAAAGAAATTGCTCTTTGTCCATGTCCAATCCATATTGGGTGATGCCTGTTAAGCTAGATTAACTTGATTTGATAGACAGACGGACAAAAAATGAGGTCTAGATTGACTAAATCTAGTCATTTTTTATCTTTCTAACAAAATGCCTAGATTTAGGGTGGAATCCATGAATAAAATTTTGAGTGTGTTGCAGTTGAAAGACTCAACAGAAGGCCCACCAAAATTAAGACTCAACTGAACAAAATGAAGACTTGGTTAACCTAAACAACCAAAAAAGACTGCTTCTATTAAGAATAGCGCCGGATGTGGATGATGATCCTCCTGTCCCCAAGGTCTTCAAAGTGCAGTGGATCTTTCATCCTTGGAARCTGTCCCTGCAGCATTCTCATTCCCCATTCTGACATCTGTCTTAATGATGTAGCGTCTCTGTTGATGAGTATCCCCTCTAAGTATTCAGGGTCAGTCTGTGAGCTCTTGATGAGGAAATACTCTCTACTATCTTTCAAGGCAGATGCTGAATCAACAACGATCTTGGCACCACCATGACAAACATTGTTAACATTCTCCACCTTGTTACATATACCATTGTCAGAAATATAGCTATCATGATATGTGCCAGGATAGTTGAGGACTCCAATCCTGATCCTCCCATCTGGGGCAAAGACAAGAACACTACTAGTAACAAAGGTACACTCTTTCCAGGCACTGAAGTAAGTCCTTTGTTTGGACCAATCCTCAGGGGACTGGATGAGCATCTTAATTCCATCACAGGCATCTTGGCRAGCTCTGGAATCTGGTACAGTGACTGTCTCAAACAGCTGTTTTCTTCTGGGTGCATACTTATGAAAGACACTACTATTCAAACCAGCAGCATCATTCAACAACACTATTGCTTTGGCATTCTTCTGTTCATTCTTCTCAACCAAYGCAATAGTATCAGGATCAGTCAAGTCAATGGTACCATCTTCCAGTGCTATCAACTCATGGGAAACTTTACTATCTGATAAGCACAGTCTTGTAAACRGTGCAATTCCAATTTTTGCCCACACTGCTTTGGAATTTGCAATCAAGAATGCTTTGTTGTAGGCRGGCTCAAAAACAACTTGTTCATTGGATGTAGTGTGGTTCCCAAAACCAAGCAAGGGGAAATCATTTTGCCTGACATTGTCTTTTTGAGCCCTGCGGAAACAAATGAGGGTCTCGAAGTTATGACAATACATTGACTTGAACCACAGTCAATACTTCTGGTCAGTGGGCTGGGTAACATGTGTAGTATTGGGAACACTGGCATGCAAATAGAACCCTCTGGCTTTTAGCTTTGCAACAATGATTGATCCTTCTGTCCAGGACCACTGTCCACAATGATGAGAACTCTTTTGCAAGGCAGATCTGCCACATCTGGATAAAGCTTTACCATGGAATCCATGATGAATAGATGAAATTCCTTCATCCACTACTAGCACCATGAATTAACCACATCCTCTCCATGATCCTCAAGGTCGGGATTCACGTGGTGGTGTGGATTC
>CAACVS010000020.1:32199-56032 GCA_900660405.1 Pseudo-nitzschia multistriata | reverse complement strand
TGCTGATGCTGATGCTGATGCTGATGCTGATGCTGATGTTGTTCATCTTGATACCAAAATCTACACCAAATAACTGTTTTTTTAATAAACACCCAGTCAATTGATCTGAAACTTCCAGATCCCTTTCCCCTTCTTGTTATAATGGGTCAATCCAGTGCACTGGTGGTTGTCTTAATAACAATGGAGGACGAGGTGAAGGTGGTGTATTGCTGGTTGCACTGCAGCTTCTTTTCTTGCTATTTTCATGACAATTTTTGCTGTTGCTTAGATCTACTGTTTCTTCTAAAGCACTCAGTCAATTGATCTGAGACTTCCAGAACCCCATTCCCTTGGTGGTGTTATGATAATGAAGTTATTCTGGTGGGTGCTGTGTGGACTGCCACTGGAAAGAAGTCGTGTTGTTTAATGGTGCTCAGTCTAATGGGTGTGACAGGTCCCTATGGTTAGGTTGATGAAATGAGAATTTTTTCCTTTTTTTGTGCACAGAGAAATCAACAAGCCAGATATGGTTCTCTTCAGAACTCACATAGCAATGTGCACGCTTTTCTAGCCTTAACAAGCAAGCAAAGATAGCTGCTCACAGCTAAAAACTGGCGCATTTTATTGTACTCATAACCTGATACAGATTCGGTCCACACACTTGCCTTCCTACCTGTACATCGTACTAGTAGAGAGACAAACAGTTCGACGTTCGCTTCCGTTGACAGATAGTCATGGAAAATTTTTTGGCGGTGTGTCTGTTGTTTCTCTCCTCCCGCCCGTTTACTACCAACATTGAAGTCTTGTTTTCAAGTCGCGGAGTAGCATTGAGATTTTTCAGATGGCGTAAGCAATAATTTTGGGATCACGTGGCAGAACTTAACGGAATCAATCAATAAACGAGCAAACTACCGATTCTTAACACTACGACACTGACAACGACTACTTTGCACGTTATTTGAGCACGTGAGATGCTAACAACCGACGTATCTTTCGTTGA
This sequence comes from Pseudo-nitzschia multistriata, assembly GCA_900660405.1. NCBI lineage: Eukaryota > Bacillariophyta > Bacillariophyceae > Bacillariales > Bacillariaceae > Pseudo-nitzschia > Pseudo-nitzschia multistriata. Next base: position 55,053 of record CAACVS010000020.1, on the reverse strand, counting down.
AAGCGTAACAACTACCGACGCCTTGACACTATGGTCATCTATTCTGTACCTTAAATAGATAGTGGTAAATCAGACTTTGAGGAAACCAACAACTGTAGCAATGGAGATAGTAYGAGGCATGACCGAAATCATTTACGAATTGTTTATCTGTGGGCACTGTTTAAATCCACGTATTATTATCGTGCCTGGTGCCACTCACGGCATTTATCAACAATAGAGAGGTAACATGCAATGGAAGAAATGATGGTATATGTACATTTGTATTAGGTTTATTTTGTAGTCTATCTATTTGAAACAGTATTCTCTTCTCCTCATAGAGCGTTCGTAAGCAATTCACTCCAACCGGCGTACACTGCACCCCATATTCTGGAACAGTGGACTCCGACAGAGAGGAAATGCACTTTYAGTCATCTTTTACTCCTTGATGGTGATGGCTTTTCCAACTGAAGTTTCTCGCGTCTTGCTGAAGACAAATATTGCAATTATTGGCATCGAATCAATCCGCATTGCAGTTGCAACAACAATCACACGATCAGTCGTTTCAGTTAGTTTTGAATTTTTATCAATTYCATCCCTAAATGCTTATTGACGAAGATCGATCGATTCGACAACGGAATCCTCGTCAAACATTCTAGCRGCTGTGGCCTTGATGTCATCGAAATTGGAGTGGCAGGACGCCATCGCCTTCTGAATATCAAATGTCCCTGTAGGTTTCAGGTTGTTGGCAGTTTCCTGAAAACGCTGGGCCATAATTTCGTACTGAACCTGTTTGTCCATATAATCAGTACACATTCCACAGTAACCGACAACCCAGGAGCTGCAGTTCTTCGAGGCGCCTACCATCGAATCAACMACTGCCGATTTTTGTGAGTGGTTCGATTGTACAGAACGCACATCAGTCTCGTCCGCGGCATGATACAGAGAATGTAATTCCATGGTGATCGTAGCTTTCTGAGGTGTCTGTCGCTACAAAGGAAATAGTAAGGTTTGTAATTTGCAATTGTGATATCAACAGGCAACAAGATGTCGACCTTCTCAACGAATTCAAAGGTTCCCGGCGTGTTCTATGGTTCGTACRGTTTTGTGACAGCGAAGGTTGAGCGCTCCGACAACGGGTTTTGACATYGGTTTTGTGATACTCCACGTTACTGTCGGATACGGCATTTTCTGTTTGAATGGCTGTGACTCTTGTAAAGCCGTTGTYGGAAACCCCACGATTAGGCAGTTGAGCTCCCACGCGACCAAAAGCCGTCCATTGACTTATCGAAATGTCACACATKCGACKAYTTCAGAACATGATTGGTAGTTGACGTTGGCGAACTACCGCGAAATCCCCGCGCGGCTTAACAATTTCACGGAAGTTGATGCCAAAAACAGYATGTTTGTTCAACCCTGTTTCATTTTCTTGCCGGCTCTCTCGGGTTCTTGTTTTCGAGTCGTTCGATAAGACTCAGTTTTCTAACTCGACTTTTAATTTGATCTTTCAAAMTAACTCGTAYTTTAAATGTACTATACAGTTCTGAATAGTATATTTATCTGCTAGGCCTATATTATCGCTTTTAGCTCGCTACCCTACTGCTCGAGTATCCAGGGGAGACCTTTAACAGATGCATCTTTAACGGTTGGCTKGACTTACGATAGTGATAATTAGGACTCRCACACAAAGATTTTGTCACATAGGACAAACCCGATTTGAACTTGTCGAAAGTCTACACGATACACAACACCTCGCCCAGTCGCGTTGAGGTTCTATGAACATAGTTCCCACCACTAGTTTAAGACCCGGTTGCGCTCATTTTATTCATGAAAATTGGTGTACAGTACACACTTTACTCGTATCATAATCGTGAACACTGCCAACGGACAAAAACCCTCTCTACAAAAATCGCACAGACGAAAGCCCATACGTTTGAATTTACTCTCACAAACAACTCGGCGACTCCTCCTCTTACCTTACCCTTCTGTTTTGGACAAGAGGTAACTGTCGAAAGACATTAAAGAAAACACAACATACCGTACGCAAAGTTTACAAGGTAGATTATAATCGAATAACCTACCAAGCTGCAGTAGCAATCTTCACAAAGTACTTTTTTGATGTTTCCTTCCACGATAATCTATCTTTATCCATCGTTCACAAACACAAATCACTATGCCTCAAAAACTCTACAACGAATCATATCATCGGTCTCAAGGAGCTGAAACGGGCGGATCGTCAACCATGTCGTCGGTATCATCAATCAACATGATATCTCCAGCTTCAATGCCATCGGAATTGAACGGAGCTATCGRAGTCGACAGCAACACTGTCGGGCAAACTTTATCGCAATCCGACTGTATCTTTCTTGAAGATCTCAGAGATATCTTGATGTGTCTGAAGGCGCAAGAAGCTTCCTATGAGCGACGAAGAATTAGACACCAGCGTGCYCGAAATATCAGTTCAGATCTCCCACCTTTTCACGATTCGTGGAGACCAGTAATGATCAGTTGGATGTACCATGTTGCCGATACATTTCGGTTAATGCCCATTGTAGTTGCCACGGCTGTTTACATTCTAGACACCTGCGCAATGGACATATGGAACGACTCTAGGACCAAGAATCCCCGAGAAATCTATCCGCTCATGAMCATGACTGCTCTTAACATGGCTGTTAAGTGTCACGAAACGAAAATGTTCCCCCTGGATCAGCTAGTGCTGCTTTTGGGTCCAAACGGACGGAACTCGAAGGGAAGGGGATACACTCCTGTGCAGATTTGTTCCATGGAGCGAAAGATTCTACAACGTTGTGGCTGGAAACTCCACAAGCCGACGACTCACGATTATTTGTTGCGCTTTGTTGAGGTATTGGCTAAGGACCAACGCGATGTGGTAAAGGGAGCAGCCGTCATGCATCTGAAGCGAAGCCTATTATGGGAGCACATGGCGCACCAGCAACAAATTGTCTGCCGTCCATTCTCAGACTGTACACTAGCGTACGGTGCCTTTTTGTTGGCAATGGAGGATTGTGGCATCCCTTTGGTGGACAAGCAGTCTGCKTGCYTGGCACTCTTGCACGTCGCAAATTTGTCGGCCCAAACCCCAATGCTTTCTGAAGCATACAACTGGCTGTTGCAGGCACAATCTCTCCAGATGCACCTTGAGCAGGGCAAGACTACCCCCAAGGGACCAGCAACATCTCATACTCCCGCAAACCGTCCAATCGTTGCGGTGCCTGATCACGTKAGTGCCCCGCAACCCAAACCACGGGCTGCCAATCTCGCGGTAGACTTGTTGAGCGACAATAGCGACGCTATGTCTTGTGATACTGCAAGTAGTATGTCTGCTAKGGCACTCGCACCACAACCGACGCACGGAAGCAGCGAGGATGCCGACCTCTTGCTGCTCGASTTTGTCGAAGAAAAGGAGCAACCACGGTCTATGGTCACACAAGATGATGATCCTTTTGCCTCTGAAACACTTGCTGCCGCTGTCGAGCAGAAAGAGGATGAGGATAGTTCAGATGACGATCGGTCAACAAGTCTCATGAGTCAGAGCAGCAATGGSACCTACGACGAGGTCATCTTTTGCTCGTACAGTTCGGACGGGGATGCCTTTGAGGTAATCACCACCGAATATTCCGTTGAAGACGAAGACGATCACTCTGTGACTCGATCGGATGTCAYCATGTCGATTTTGCCCACGGTCATGGAGGAAGATGACTACGAGACAGAAGGGATTTCTGACAACCTTGTCGATGAGGAAAGCGACGACGACGAAGATAGTGACCAAGAGGAAGGTCAAAGGCTTGTTTTGACCGAATCTTTGGATGAAGATGGCTTTGAGGTCGCCATTCGGGGAAAGAACAGCGACGATCATCTATCGGGCATGGTGACGTCTCCAAGAGAAGTTTCCGTTACTATCTAGACTGAAGTTCATACATCAGTTCCTTACCTACATTCGAGAAGAACCACCACCGCAACTACAGCAACACGATATTATTTCCGCACACACGTTCAAGTCGAAAAACACTCCTGATAGAAAAAAGGTTAGTACACCTTGCATACACGAGAAATTACTACAAGTACTATAAAAGCATAAAGATAAATAGACAATACCATGACCAAAAAGTCGAGCTACAGTATCTATCTATGGGCATCCTAGTATTCATGGGTGGATTTCTAAGGATTCACGGAGTTAGTTCTCGGCGGTCGTGGTGGCTGCCGCACCCGAAAGTTCGTGTTTGATGATGTAGTCCAGCGCTCCCTCGATGCAGGCCACCTGCGCAAGGTTGCACTGCTCCGGGGTGGCGTTCTCCGAATCGGGGTAAACCTCGGTAGTGGTTCGGTACGGGGCATCGGTTACCCCCGCACACAATCCGAGCATCCGGTTGGAGGGAATCTTGATGACCCCCTCCTGGGAGATCTTCTCGCCAATGAGGTTTCCATCCGCATCCGCCGGTGCAATGTGGGTAACAGAACGCACTTTTTCGATCATGGCGGTGAACCACTCCGGCTTCATGCTGGTCTCGTCCTGGACCAGGTAAAAGCCGTCGGGGATTTCGCCCGGTTCCGAGGTCTCGCCGTCCCGTGCCGCCTTGGAAGGTCGGAATTCCGTCTCGTCCGTGTCGGTGGTTTCGTGGAGATCCAGGTGACAGATCCACTGGTTGCCATTGAGGTCCTTCATGTCTTCCCGCAGGTACTTGATGAGGGCCGCCGACTCTTCCGTCGCCGCTTCCGGGTTGAACGAGCGCCCCTCTACGATTTCCCCATCCGGATTGAAGGAGCGGTTGGGGTCGACCGCGTACGCATTCCATCGCTGGATCCGTTCGTAGCCCCAGGGGCTGACGCAGGGCGCTACTACGATGTTGAAGTGACTGGAGTATCCCTCTGCCTTGGTTTCGAGAAACATCAGCGCCCCCTCGACTCCGCTGGTTTCGTATCCATGGACCCCGCCAGTAATCAAAAMGCTGGGCTTGTCCTTGGCCCAGTCGCGTGTTCGAACGGCAAAGAGGGGGAAGAACTCGCAGGACTCTGCGTCACTGCTGTCCTTGTAGTGCGGCAAATCACCGTAGTGCGTTACCTCGAAGGCGTCCTTGCGGTCTTCACGGAGTTTTTCTACCCGCGGGATTACGTCTTCGAAGTAGCTGCGCTGCTTCACGCGGGTGTCCCTCCATTCCTTCTTCTCGGCGAGTCCCCAGGGTTTTCCGGCTTCACCGATTGCGAATGCGCTTGTGGTAATGGTGCTCGACATGACGATCGTGGTAAGAATAGCTTTGGCTGCGGTGGAACAAAACATTGCCATGGTACGAAAACAAGAAGGATCGAGTTTGTGCTTGCTCCTGCCAATTTGCCCCTCCAAAATCGTACGCCGTTGAGACCAAGATCGAATTTTGATGCAGCTGGTGCATCGTACAGTACTCGTACCCGTACCGCACCTACCAGATAGATAGATCCAACCCCGGTACATACCGTACGRTACGATTCTCGTAATAGTTCGTTCTCCCACGAACTCGTGCCGGTGATAGTACGGGTACTCGTACTGGTACATACCTTCTCTACAGGTRCGGTGAGTGGGACCGCTAGTGGGAAAACCCTGCAACAGCAACTTCCGATCAGCTCGATCAATCAAAACATACCGTACGTAGATGACGAACACGTACGGTACGTAGCTTAGTAGTAAAGATACGTACCGAATGTGGAAATACAGTAGTTCTTCGTCATCCGTCCCCCYTTACWACCTACTGTACCATACGAAAAACTGCGCCAAAATTTCTTTGAAGCCACGCGGCGGGCAGACTGAACAGAATTYCTAGAAGCCGTTAGGAAAAATCGCCCGCCGCATCCATCACATTCGATTTGATTGGATCGAGATGAATTTGAATTCCAACTGTGATAGCTTGGATTCATTTATGTACCGGTACGAAAACCCTTTTACAGTAAGTACAGGCAGTAAACAACTGTTCTTTTTCCCCTCATGTTKGTGTTCACATCCTTTTTAAATATAACAGTTGTAGACTGTAAAAATTGCTCTGAATTCTGGAAACTTCGTACGAGAACGAATACTTGAAACGCAGGATCAAGAATTTAATTTTCGYCTCATTTCTCCTCCTTTTGAGAAACAAGCCAAACGAAACGACGACGATTGCCTCTGGGTGATTCAAAGCAGAGAAAAGCAAACCGACCCCTCTTGAATCACCCAAGGCAAGAGYCATCATTAAGATGCTTCRAAATTCCCTTGTCAAGGTAATCTTTGTGGTTTCATTGCTATGGCAACTGCTGGGCATGGCTCACTTGAACCATTTCATCGGTGACGCCRTTCGAGAGCTTTCGGAAGAACCGCAACTGGGATATTCGCTTGGTGGCCCTCTCCACAAAACAAAAGAACAGGAGYCAAGCACTGCGAACGAAACAACAAAACCCGATGGTTCTCGATTCAATCCTTCACTTACAAATGAGGGCCAAGCAAGCAGCACAGAAAGAAAGAACTTAGAAGATAGCGATACGCCGGAAATTCATACACGAGTTGGGGGGAAGCCAGGAAACATAACGACTACTGACAGCAKAATCTACTCAACGGAATCTTCGTCGTCGTTCTCGGCCACAAAAGAGAAGTGTTTCGGTTCCAACAGTGACAAATGGATAGCAGGAAACATTTCTTCGAACAACCATGATGGAATCACACCTGAGTTATTAGATACGTTGATGGAGGGGCCCGCACACTTTCAGAAGCTGCCTTGGCTGTTTGACCAAACTATTTGTCACCAAGACAGCCCTCTCCGTAACTTTTCTCCCCAGAACCCAGGTGATCGGGACAGTACAGATTATCTCGCTTCCGTAGAAAATTGGTATCACCGGTTCTTTTACCTTGCCCTCCATTGGAAGTTCCATCGGCCCGCRCTGGACGAATATCGATCTCGAAAAAGTTGCGCAGAAATGGATGCCAGGGACGGCAGTCGTTCTTTGGAATCTTTCATGGACCACCACGGAATTGGAATGATGGATTTCGAATGCAAAGATGMAAAATTCGTGATCATCCCAATGGGCAGCATAGGTTTTGGGGCCTTTCTGAACACGCAGGCTACTCTGAACATTTTACTGGCACTGCACACAAACAGGATTCCGATTTTTTCGTCTCGGTCCTACTTTWCTTGGCAAAAAAGGAATGGTAAACAGGATCCGTGGCTATTGGCCCCTTCGACTTGCAGTCGCAAAGACATGCAGTGTTACTTCTTGCCCACAACCCCCTGCGCAGTTACGGACGAAGATMTTGAAAATGCGCCACTTTATGGCGCCACYCATGAGGAACAAAAGTTTCTAGGGACTTCCGTAACAATACCACCCGAACTGGAGAAAGAACGAATRGTTGTTTTGAATCCGGGATTATCTCGCAAGAGCGCAGATACACCGGGTATGAGGAAGATTGTCCACGAAGTCGTTACAGAACTGTTGGGTGAATGGAGAAAGGCTCAAAGCGAATACGGAGATTCGTCTTGGTCTGATCAAGATTGGGAAGCAATTAATCTGGCACATCARTGGATCATCGAGAAGACCAAAAAGGACCCAGTCGGTCTTCTCCGTCAAGTCTACGTATATATGCTACGGCCAAATCCACATTATAAAGATTTGCTAGAAAAACAGATGTCGACAATTCGAACTGAAGATATGKATCCTTCAGAAACTGTTGGGTTGGCTATTCGTGGATCTGACAAGTGCAAATCAGAGAGCACATGCCTACCTTTTGATCGGTACATGGAACTTGCCACTGACGTTGCATATCCTGGTCTATCATACCCTAGAAACATCAGTTCTGCTGTCGATATCGATCCACGGCCAAAACTTATCGTGACAACTGAAGATCCGAAAATCTACAATGAATCCCTCGTCTATCAACGGAACTCATCCTTCCCATTTCAATTTCTGGTGAATGAAAACGACAACATGCAAGGATCTGGATATCCAAAGGATTTCGCTTCTACCGATAGAGAGAAAACTATCGTGTCGAGCTTGACCGCACTCAAATTCCATTTCAATGCCGGAAAAGTGTATCTGAATTGCTGCAGCAATTTTCATGTTGTGTTGAAATTGTTGCTCCATGGTCAGTGCGGTGCTCGTCGACATGGGCATGATTTCGTCTTCGGCAACTACACTGACGATCACTCTTCGCCAGCTCCTCCTCCMGTAGCACAATGTCTTAGCGAGCCTGGAATTCCCCGAAGGTATCAAATATGTTGCAGTTGGTCCAAAAAGACTGCTACCTGTGGACCGCTTTGGAAAGAATATATCATGGAAAAAGAGAAGAACAATCTCTTGGTGAAAGACAAATATGGTGGAGTAGCAATCGTAGGCTGAACATATCTATGGTAGCAATGATTGCGCAGCAAAGAAAGTCTTTTCCCCTTTGAGCGTCAGTATTCTGACCTGTGGAGATACTGAATGAAACATACAAATGGAAACAAAACACGATTTCTGCGATATGGAGATCGCACTTATTTTATTGTTACAACGGTGTGTCGCACCGWTGGCAGGTGTCGATGTATCGCACTACTAAAGAGATCCGACAGCAGATTCTGCTCGACAAGCCTTTACAGTAAGATGCYCCTCTCTACATTGTTCATGAAAAATGTACACTGTAACACCTGGAAACAAATTTGACCTCGCAAGGAGACACTTTTGAAGCCAAGAACACCACCACGAGTGAGAAAGAAAGTAACATTATGGTTTCATGCTCCTTTCTTGGCAATTTTTTATATTCCAGTTCACTTCGCATTTGCGCTATCTTGTCTTTGTTGACCGTGTCCTTGAGCAACTGTGTCCAAGGTTTATCTGAACTTTCTGTTCAGAAATGAAAAAGTGAAGAGAGCAGAAGTACCTCTAATAACACGAGTCGTGCTAGCTCGTCTTCATTTTTGTAATTGTTCCCGTTTCCCCTTTTCTGTTTTACTCATACGGTACGATTAATATCTACGAGTTCGTAGTACGAGTTTGAAGTCTGTTCGAAGATTTCGAACTACCGGTGTGGTGCGTACGAGTACTCCTACTCAACCATGTACTTGTACCGTCGTATAGTACATGCTGATCATAATGATTATGAGCCGAGGCCTCCGTTGTTACTGCACAAGTACAGCGCTGTACTTCGTACGGTATGTATTTCTACTAAGTATGTATGAGAAACCTACTGCTTGTACTACTGACTTACCGGTATGAGAAACTGGCTCATTGGGTCATTCCCGTTATTCTAAATCTCTAAAACTCTAATCTAGAGATCTAGAGTAACGGGAATCAAGACATTCAACGGAAAGACTGAGAGGATGCCAGCTCGATGCCAGTCTTTTCCGGAATTTGGAATCTTAACTACTATACTCTAAAAATAGGCCTGCGTGCTGACTAAAAAGAGGCACAAATTTTCGATACGTGTGTTAAGTCTTTCAAGGGACGACTGGAAAGTATTTTATTCATGGGTTCCACTCTAAATCTAGAGATTTAGGACCGGTCCTAAATGTGCTAAATCTAGAGTCAAAAACTCTAAATTCTGATGGACTGACAGACCAAAAATTTAGAGATCTAGAATAACGGGAATCACCCATTGTTTCATACTCGTGTTCAATTATAGTACGAAAATCCGTACAGGATCCAGTACGATCCTAAGGTAGGTCCCGGACCTCACCAAGTCTAGAAGGAAGAAGAACGTCGTACATTGTCTCATAGTGAGACCTTTAAGTATGATTATGAAGGCGTTAATTAAAGAGTTTGTGTTCCCTCTGTGTGCTCAACTACTTTTTACTTCGTGTCGTTTCCAATAATTCAATGTTTAGTAGTGGTCTCACAAGAACGTTCTTGCAAATTGCCCACCAGATACATTAATGGATTTTGATATCGGGAAAATATCAAAAGAAAAATCTTCCATTTTCTGTTCCGTTGAATATTTTTCTGAACTTATCAAACAGGTCCAAATGATCTTTATTGCAAGAATGTTATTCTTTGTTACGCTATCAGTTTATCCGCTTTCGTTTAACCTGTTGAACGAGAATTCGCGCCGTATCAGATATTTGAAGCGTGTTGAAAAATTCGCTTGCCTGAATTCGGCGAGGACGAAAGTGCATGGAACAGCATGTTTTCTTGGCATTGCTGCCAAGATGAATAGGAAGGGAAGCATTTCGTAAGCGTTCCTGTGATACTGTTTGTGCTCGTGTATATCAGTTGACGAAGACGTTTCGTTCGCAGATTGGGATTTCGAGGAGGTGCTTAGTTTAAAACGAAAAAGGAATTAGATATTGCTATTGTACAGTAGTTTGTAAGCTATCCTATCGACTCATCATGCGAACACTTTGCAGACATGTATCGACATGTCGACTGGAGGTTTGAACGGATTTCAAAACTTGATTGACACGGGTATATTCTCGGTTGTTGTAGTCCTGTTGCCGCTGTAGTCCGTGTGAATCATTGCCGTCTTGCATTGTTTGCAGGGGGATGCTGAGAGACTTTCTGGTTCGATTGCTACGTGCCATACTAATGGACAATTTCTGTAGTGTATCTAGATACATCTGGTCCATGCCTTCGGCACACGGAAGCAGAGAATCTTTGTGGAGGGAACGGGGCATGCTGCCGTTGTTTATGTCCATGAGCTGTTTCGTCATAATCTTGCGCATTTGTTGAAAAGCGGGCCTAGTGGATGCCGACGGCATGGAGAGACTGCTGCTGAATATGGGAGACAATGCCATGTCTTGTGCGACACACGTGGGGGAATCCAGCGATCCAAAAGGAAGAGTAGACGAAAGACTCGCCTTGCTTGTAACGGGCGACAAGTAGGTATTCATATTGTTGCTGGCAGTGTCGTCGCAGCTCATCATATTGATGTCTTCGTCATCTTCCAGGGAAGCATTTCTCAAGTTATCTACAGTCGCGTTGAGGAATCCATCGACGTCGTAGATGGAATCAGAATATGGGTGGCCGTTGTAGTTCTGTATGTGTTCTGTGGAGGCGCCGTCTTCGACATCAATGTCCATCAAATCGTCGAAGGATATTTCGCTATCGTCTTTCGAATCAGCAACGGCTTCCAAGTCCGCAAATAGATCGTCGCCGTCGACATTCACTTCGAAGAAATTTGGCAGTTGTTGATCGCCATTGGTAGTTACAGCACAATCCGATGAGGATTCAGAGACCCGGGTATAGGAATCATGTGCAGTTTTTGTCTTGTGAGATTCGTTTCGAGAACAAATGCGCTGGAAGTAAAATATTCCACCTTCTTGACTCTCGCTCGGAGAGGAGTCAAAGATCTTTGACGACTTCGTTTTCTTCACTTGAACATCGGAATCGACAACAAAATCTTGTGTTTTCTTGCTGGATGGAACTCGTTCGAACCTCCAGTTGGAGATCCATTCTGTCTCGGTCTTGCTAGATGGTACTCGTTCGAACCTCCAGTTGGAGATCCATTCAGTCTCAGTTGTTGCCGGGATAGAGGCAACATTTGATTTGGCGGCGTCTGGTTTACATGGGTTCTTTTCGGCAGTGCTACCAGAGTTGCTATCTTTGGATATCGTCGGCGTCGAAGACACATCTTTCAACAACCGACGTTGCTTTTCCACCAGACCTAAGTAGTCTAGGGGAGCTTGAGAAGTACATTGCTCTTCAATTCGCGACATGATTTACAGGACACCTTGGATTTTCTTGGTGATATGAGAGGAAGTGCAGTATTACACAGAGCTGGATCGCGTAGTTCACTAAGAGAGTACGGCACAAACTCGTTTGAGGAAGATATCATGAATTTTTATGCCAAGAAAAGCGAACCGCACAAAAGGATTGATCGAAATATTTCCACAAATTGCACGATACGTGGTGGATGAATTCGAAAGAAAATTATCATAGGGTGGTACGTATGTACGGCCTTATAGATGTTCCCTGGATTTTTATTGGCAGGTAGTAMATCGATGTTGTCATCGAATGCACATGTTGTTAATGGTTGGCTATTGTATGAAAAAAAAAAATCCCCAAGAGTCATTGAAACGCTAATGTTCAAGACCGTTTCAGGCTACTATCCCGGTAAACAATAAATCCTAATTTTTCATTATTGCCATTGCCGCCTTTAGAGTACTTTTTATTTAATGAAAGCCACCAATTTTTTTTTATCGCTGAAGTAGATTTCGCCATCGATAAAACAATATCATGATAATAGTGAATTATCTCGGTGGTACTTAGTTTCTTGGGGGTATATTAAAATTCTCTCACAAGACTAAGATTCACGTGTAGGAACGAATTGGATTCTCTTGGAGCCCCATAGTTGATGCTAGAGAAAAACGAAGAACAAAACGATGCAAAAAAAGTACGTAATTCTTGAACCGTACAACCTATGATTTTTTAGTTAACGGAAAGAAACTATGCGACAATAATCAAACGCAACTGCTTGTTCTTTACAGTGMTGTTTCCAATGCCGTTCTGAAGTATKGGTCGGAATTTATTAGGATTACTTCGTGAAGTATAGTACGTAGTATTTTCGTTCCTCCAATAGAATCTCCATCCCAAACCCAGGCAGTGATATTTGTTGGTAGCACTTACTTATTCCTTGCCTGGGTTTCCTGAAATCCGTTGGGCAGCTGCAGAAGAAATACATCGTAATGCCCAGCGTCACGGAAGTGCTGCAGAACATGATGACAAACTCGGTTTTTTTATCATCTTTCTCCCACAATAGCGAGAAACTCGCTTCTCTCCGTGTGCCATAACCAAACGACATGTTGTGCCGTCTTGCGACTTGGCACGCACGTGTCGCTGCAAGGCAGACATCCGACGGCTTCCACGGTGCGAAACAATACGTACTCGTACTCGTACCTGCCGTTCCAAACGATGCATGCAACATGCAACATGCAATGAACAGACGTTCGTGTTGCCCTTGGCGCAACACCACTAGCCACCGTCCAAACTAAACAGTCCAGCCCTGTGCGGGTGCGTTGCTTCGGCAGTAGCAGTCACGYCGCGTCCGACTCGCTCGTTTTGTTTGTTTGCCTGCATCCGAGCGTCCGGAGGCACCAGAGAAGGTCGCGTTCGCACCGGTAACTTCCCCATCACGCCAACGGATCGACGACAACCAACCGGTCGAGTGTAGAACAGTACAATGCAACAGAATATAATAGAATAGAATGCAATAGAATAGAATACAACAAACGGCACTATAGACGGCCCGGGGACCCTGTGGACTGTTCGTTGTCGCACGCAATAGTTCGTACGGTACTACAGCTATCGCAGGAAGCCCGCGTTCGCACCGGCAGGATGCCGACCGTGGCAAAGGGTGGATGGCAACAAACCGTCCGAGTGCAGTACAGTACAATGCAATACAATAGAACAGACGACCCAGGAACTCTGTGCACTGTTCGTTGTTGGACGCAGTAGTTGGTAGAGTACTATACAGTAATACACAGCTATCGAACTTTGTTGGGCATCCGCTGGACCGGACCGAAGCGAACCGGAGCAGATGGCAACCGTGCGGCATTGTTGGCACGGCGCATTCGCGCAACAGTGGATTTCTGTTCCACACTCCGAACCAGAAAYGCTCGTACCCTGTTCGTCTGCCGTGTAGATTGATCTGTAATCGCGTCTCCACAACGTAGTGGGTGGTTTTCTTTGCTATAGTGTGGGTTTGTACAAACGCAGCGCCGGATGGTTGACCACCGCTCCCGTGGTACTGCTGTGCTCGCCAGACTTCCTTCTCGGGACGGCCACCGATGGTAGAAAGCGGTTGGGGGAATATCGGGTCTCGTTACGTTACGTTTCGTTTCGTTCCCTTTCCTTCCACCACCAAACAAGACGGGAGAGCCCGTTTGTTCTGGAAGGTGCCACTCCACGAGGAACAGAATTGGGTCCTCTCTGGGAGCCTTCTTTCTCGGCTCTTCGGTGCTCCTCACCTCCGCGCTGCTGTACGGTGCCGTGGCAGAGAAGACCCGCAGGCATCCGTGCGGCAGGTGCTGTGCTCCGGCACCGGCCTCCCCGTGCTRCAAGGCAAGCCTGCTACAGCTCCCCGGCTTCCCTCCCCCCGGACCGGAGCAGCAGGACCCCGAGGCCAGCAAGGGCCGAGCCGGCCACCAGCGCCAGCAGCAGCAYCAGGGGGACCCGCAMSGCCGCCGCCAGCAGTCCCACCTGGTAGGCCTCGGGCGTCCAGAAGCGSAGGCCGACSGAGTTGTGGGCGGCCTCGACCCKGGCAAAGCCCTCGGGGTCCCASAGGCTCGCCAGGGCGGCAATGTAGGGCGGGGTGATCGACTTTTTGACGTCCTCCGCGGACCGGTCGGCGGGCCGGACAAAGGACCCGGGCTTGGTCCGGCCGACATCGATGCGGTCGGGCGCGTGGGTTCCCGGGACCACCGCGACTTCGTCCCCGACCTGGATGGTCGTGCCCCCGGGGGCGGTTTTGGAACGGGGGGGGAGGACCTCGCAGCTGATCCCCGAGACGCCCCACAGGTTGTTCGTGAGGCCGCTGCGCTTGCAGGCGGCCTCCCGGTACCGGCAGGGGACGCACCGGCGGTGGACAAAGACCCTTCCCTCCCTTCCGATCGCCACCTCGTGGCCGACCATGGCGTTGAGGGCCTCCGCGGAAATTCCCGAGAGGACCAGGTTCCTCCGCAGGTCCGAGCAGGGCCCGGAGGGATCCCCGAGCGGGGCCATGCCCGTCCGGGAAAAGGCCTCTGCGATGCCCTCGGAGGACACCATGGTGAGGTTCCGCCCGGGTTCCGACAGGAACCTCGCCGAGTAGGTCCCGGTCCTGGYGGCGTAGCGGTCCCCGTCGATCCCCCTGCCGGGAAGGAGCACCACGGACTGCCTCGATTCCATCGGCGCCGCCGAGCGCCGGGAAACGTAGATCTTCTCGATGGTGGCGGTGGTGGCAACCGTTGCCGCTGGCGTTTCGGTTGTTTCGGGTGTGGGTGCCATAGTGTGGTGTGGTGTAGTGTGGTGTGGGGTCTTGCGCGCGCCGTGTCTTGTTGTTATTATCTTGTGGAGCAAGGGTGCTGTGCTGCAGCTTGGAGCAAGCGAGGGGATGCTACGGTAGGAATGGACGTGTTTCCTGGGACGCGATGGGATTTATTGCATTGAATATATAATATATATTGATTGCCTGTTTTGCAACATAGCACGACGAGTTACGTACGGTACGTAGTAYGTACGGTACGGAGGAGGGAGGGAAACCCGTTTTCAAAAATTCAAAAAACTACGGCACAAACCGCACGATACATGGAGTACGACTATCGTACGTACGAGTACTCGTACTAGTGCGTCAACGGGGTGGTTTCTGTTTTTGCGACTCCTTCGATTCGATTCCAGATCCTCCGCGCGTATCGTACGCGCGATCGATAGAGGCGTTGCCGGGTGTGGATTGGTTGATGTGTTGATGTGTGGGTGTGTGGGTGTGTGGATGGATTCTTTGATTCTTTGATTCTTTGATTCGGTGTTTGTTTGATTGTGTGTTGCCGGCCAACGACAACAAACAATCTGTCTGTCAGCAGACACAACGATGCTCTGCTCTGCGTTGCTTCGAGATCTAGAACACGGGACCGCAGCGTGACGCTCTTTCGAGGACGACTGCTGGGGTGATTCGATTGGGAAGGACTTCTCCGGTTGGTTGGCGACTGCACGATTCCAGAACAAAGGCCATTGAACAACAACCAAGACACCCTGCAGCGAAAGCCTTGCGTTGTGTTGCGTTGCGTTTGCCATGGGATTCTCTTTCCTCCATCGCCGCGTGCACACGGCGAACTCGGCGTGTGGCGATCSTTCGCCCTTTCCAAACGCAGCGCTCCGTGCCGCATTGCGGGTGCTGGCCGTGCTAGGGGTCCTCGCATCCGCAACCGATGTTCCGACCGCCGGGCGCTTTGGAAGGGTCCTTCTTCCCCTTCTCGCCGCGCCGGTGGCGGTTCTGGCCTTTCCGGTGCCCCGGGCGGTGGCCTTTCGTTCGCGGACCATGCGTGCGAGYGGACCGGGGGTTTCCCTGCGCCTTTTGGAGGCTTCGCCGGAGACCGAGGCGCTGTACGAGGAGCTCCACCGCGAGATCGAGGCCGTCGCCCGCGGGCTGTGGGGGGGGAGGGAGATCCCCTGCCTCGCGCCGCTTCCTCACCCGGGCGGGGAGGGCCTTCCGCCCGGGTCGTGCTCGGACCTCTGGATCGAGGGCGAGGCCGAGCTCCCMRGGGGGCTCTCCTTCTCGGAGCGGGGACCCTGCTTCCGGGAGATGGCCCTGGGGGGATGCCCCTCGGCCCAGCACTCGTAYGGACTGCTGCTGTGGAGCGGCTTTGCGGARCCMCTCGTGCCGAGGGACCCGGAAGCCTCCGCCCTCTTCCACGCCGCCGCGGCCCGCCAGCACCACCTCGACGCGATCGCCGTCCTCGGGGGCTGCCTCCGCACCGGGACCGGGATCCCCCAGAGAACCAAGAAACAAACGAAACAGCAAAGAAAGGCCCACCGGAAGCAACAAGAGGCCCTCGGCCTGCGCCTCATCCGGTTTTCCGCGGAAGCGGGCAACCCCTCCGGGACCAACAAGCGGGCCGCCCTGCTGGAGGCCGCYGGCGACGAGAGGGGGGCGGTGGACCTCTGCGAGGCGTGTCTGGCCAGCGGCAGGGCCAGCGCCCTCCTCCTATTCAACCTGGGCTGGTCCTGCCGCCACGGCATCGGGGTGGACCGGAAGGACCCTTCCAGGGGCGTCGCCCTGTGGAAGGAGGCCGCTTCCATGGCCCCCGAYGAGGGCAGCGAGGAGGCGGCCTGGCACCTGTGCTCGGAGTTCGCCCGGGAGGACCCGGCCGAGGCCGAAAAGTGGCGACGCCTTTCGGACGAGCTGGGCTTTCGCGAGTAGCAACAGCAAGCACAGTACAGTAGTAACGAACCGCAAGGAACCTTCTGGCGGCCGTCCGTCCAGTGGTGGCCTCGGGATAGAACACGTTGTTCTTTTGCAACCACGGATTGCACTTTGTGGAATGTAAGAAGGTCGATCCACCATGTTCTGGTCTTTTCGTTGCCGGTGTTTGCTATTGTTGCACAGCAGAACACAACACAAACAATSCTCCTCCTGCTTCCTGGACACCAACACCGATGGAATGCTGCAAGCCCTGGACGGACGGACGGACGGACGTGCAAAGCATCCCCGAGGCGCACCCGCGATTCCCGATCGAAATTCGATTCGATCGGCCCCTCGATTGGATTGCTCGTTCGGGGGTTGGAGCCAGTGCATGCCATGGCTTTTATTGGGGCAGGGCGGTGCGGTGCGGTACGGCAGGGCACGGCGTTTCCCGCGGTTGGCGGAAATCTGCTTCCTGCGTGCAGTTCGCCCTTTCTTCCTCGCTCTTTTTCTCGGCAGCAAACCGATCATGAATKTCGCTATGCTTTCGTTCCAATATCTAGTAGTAGAARTAGTGCGTTGCGGTAGTTCCATAGCTAGACGATTTGTGCGTGAACTAAACACGAATTCTTGGGCCTTCTTACAGAGGTTTCGTTCTATTACTAGATACTACTAGTATTGMTAGTCTAGAGCATGATTTGACTTTCTGAAGAGTTACCGTATGAGGAGAAACAAATGGAGGGCCCAAGGCCCAAATGACTGCCTCTCGTACGGTACATACGTACATACTCTAGAAAACTGTACTGTRCTTGATCTGCTAGGGTACGGTACATACGCACTGTACGATCTATTTTTTCCGTTGCGGTTTTGGTCGAGTGCAATGCCCTCTCAATCAAAAGAATTGCCCATCTCAGTTGTCGGTCATTCGAGGAAGACTCATACTGTACTTTTGCTAAGCATTTCCTTGAAAAGACATTCGTTGACATTTTTCATCTTTCCTCCTCTCAAAGAAATGCGAATAGCAATCTTCACCAAATCAATCGTGTGCGGTTAATTCTACTTTTCGTAACTTTCAAGCTGATTCAAATCGAAGCAAAGATTCAGTAAATCCCACACGAAAACACTCTTCTGTATTGATCGGGAAATCGAATCACCCTCACCGGATCCAATCSAATCCAATCCAATCCAATCCAAAAGACGCGAGCCGATAAATCAGACCGTACGAAGCGCAATGGATGCCGGGGAACAAACAAAGCGCAGGATTTTGGTATGTTGCTTCGGCTCGAGGGGCGACGTTCAGCCCTTTGCGGCCCTGGCCCGGGGATTGCAGGATTACCAAGAGGGCAGTGTGCGCTTCGAGGTGCTGGGCATCACCAACGTCAACGACGGCGTGTCCATCTTTCGGAGCCTGGGGGTAAAGGCGGAGGGGGTGCACTTTGACATGGCGAAAATGATCCGCGAGAATCCAAAGATGAAAAACGCGATGGAAACCGGGAACGCCGTGGCCTTTGGAGCCTTCATGAGCAAGCAGTTCGTCCGCCACTTTCCGAAAGAATTTTCGGAGCAGTGGAAGATCGCAAGGGACTTTCGACCGGACATGATCCTGGGTACAACCATRATGTGGTTMCAGGCCTCGGCCATCGGCCAGGCACTRAAGGTGCCGGTCTTCCATGCGGATCTCGGGCCCTTTAGTTTCTTGCCCATCAGCAGGGCAACCCAAACCGAAATGCACGAGCCGCAATGCTTGCACAGGTTTATGTCGTTTCTCATGGTGTGCAGCATGAGCATGGTTTTGAATATGAAGAACGAGGAAGGAGATTCCTTGCTTGGGACGATGCACAAGGAATTGGTTGCCGGTGGACCTGGTGCTGGTCCCAATGCCGTCCCCGAGTCGGAGCGGCTGCTGGGAGAAAACGGTGCGGGGCAATTCGCCCGGGAGTGGATGAACCCGCTGGCTCCCAACTTGTTTGCCATCTCCGATTCGATCCTCCCAAAATCTAAGTTCGACGACCTGCCGCCGATCTATGCCGAACGGAGTGTATGGACGGGCAACTGGTACGTCTCGAAAGCGATCCAGGAAGAATTGGCTCGGACTGGGGATCCAAACTTTTCGAACAATACCAAGGGAGTCGACGTGCAGAAGACTGTGCTCGAGTTTATCGAAGACCAGCAACGATATGGAACAGATTTGTTGTGTTCGCAACCGGCGTACATCGGGTGGGGATCGATGGTTGCCGTCTCGCCCGAACACATGACTCGATTGGCGATCGAGAGCCTGAAACTCGCGGGGCTGTCGGGTATTGTTCTGGGAGGATTTGCCAAGCTGAATCCAGACATGCTGGACAAGGAACAGGACAGGGATCTCTGCGACTACGCCGAGAAGCACGTTCTGTTTTTGCAATCGGCCCCCCACGAGTGGCTGTTCCCAAGGTGCTGCGTGACGGTCCACCACGGTGGAGCGGGYACCACCGCGGCTGCCTTTCGRTCGGGTGTCCCGACCATTGTGACACCCTGTATCGCCGATCAGTACGATAACGCATCCCTGATTGAAGATTCCGGCTGCGGGGTCGGTTTCCAAAAGCCCCTCCGAAAGATCAAGGCAAAGGAGCTGGCAGATGTCCTGGTGCGGTGTTCTTCTAGTAGCAGTGAGGCTGAGAACGGCAACCRGAAKGTCGACACCATTCGCTCYAAATGCAAACAGGTTGCGGCGGAGCTCGGGAAGGAAGATGGGATTCTGAATGCGATTCGGGTGATTGAAGACTTTGTGATCAAGCGACTCGACTCGGGGACGTGGAAGCAAGAATACGAGGCCCGGCTTCAGCAGCGGATCGAAACTCCCTGGAGTTTTTTTCGTGCTTTGTACCGCATGCTGATTTACAAAGACCCATTTGTCGAAGAGTAGAAGTAGTGGGGGTTGCCTTGTGGTGTTCGTCTTGGTACTGTATTACTCACATTGTAATGAACTAATGGACTACTAATATCRCTGTCTTTTCGAGGTTAATAATGAGTCATTTTCCAAGATCCTACAGTATTACCTATTCATAAATTCAGTCTTAAGTCATTAAACTACTATCTAGTCAGGAGTGAGAAAAAAACTAGACTAGGAAAATTATTCAGGCTATGCAACATTCAGGAATAGGACACAGTAGCAGAATTTTAGAATGCAACAAATGCAATGTGCTGCACTGAGCCAAAATATAATGTCAAAACTCCACCTTTTGCAATTTCAAATGGATTAGTTTTAGGTCATTGCTCAGAAGTTGAAACAAAGAGCGAGGTTGAGCAAGAAGATAGGTTGTGTTTCCCTCACTCTCATGTATTGATTACCTACTTAGTCTTGATGGTTTTKAGAKAAATTTGAGATCTAGTTTTGGATTTTAATAAAGCTCAAGAGGTTTGCATTGCAATCTTGAAATCTTGTTTTTGTAATTATCTGCACAGGCAAGAGAAGCTAATAGAAGTTTTTGTTTATGATTTCTGCATTAAATGGCTCCACTATTGCAATGACCAAAGTAATGAACAAAAACGAACAACAAAGATGTGATGAGTTGGGTGGTCAACTCAACACCATATAAAAATCACTTTCAGAGTTTCAACACGTGAGAATACTCCATTGGATAGTTTCAAAATTTCTTTGGAGCAAGGCATCACAATGAAATGGTAAGAACATTAATGATTAATAAGATACCAATAACCACTTCATGGCAGCAGTGGAAAAACATGCCAAAACTGATATGCTAAAACTACAATGCTTTGCTTTGTTCCAATGTGAATGAGAAAATTCAAATTTTGTAAAATTGAAGCTCTGTCATCAAAATCACCAGCTAGAAAATTACAAGGATTGTCATACTATTAGTAGCGAACTTAATGTTGGAAGGGAGAAAAGAAGATATTCTAGAAAAAGCAACACAAAATCCTTTGAGAGGTAGGTGCTATTCTCAAACTAATGATAAAAGCGTTAGTAGTTCTAGTTCATTCACACAGATTTTKCTGATATCATGATGGACATAAGACATCATCAAGGTCAGATTCAGTTTACACCACCAGATAGACACAAGAAGTCAATGATAAGTGTGCACCTTTCTGACATTTCAATCATCCCATAATATCAAGGAGGTTCCTCACACTAGAAGCATGGAATGTCACAAAGAATACCACTGCTGAAAGCACCCCAAGTACTAGTATCACCAGCAGATTCTGGTGCAATTGTTTCACCTCCTCCTCATAATGCAGGTTCAGGTATCCCTTKTTCCTCTTTACATGATAGACACCATCATACCACAAAACCAAACAGGAAGCTGCCAAGAAGACTATTGTATCAATTTTTCAATACAAGTTTTTATGTTGTCACCAAAAGAGACCAATGATGTGGAAGTTAGCTAGCTATCAAAAACCCTATTACATGTACTGGAAGCTTTGCAGTTCTAGTAGAAAAAGAAAGACATTATGCAAAATTGAATTTTCAAAATGATAAGGACCCAGTAAATGTATTTGGCCACGACCACTTTGCAATAAATTGGGAGTGAATGTTTCAGCAGAACTCTTGCTGTCATAGGATGCATCATGACTAGTAGAACAGCAGCAGCCAATCATGCAAATGAACAGACAAACCTTTTTGCTGGYGTCTAAATTGTCACAAGTTGAAATAATCACTGAAGTAGTTCAAGGATTCTTGCAAACCCTTCAGATGAACTCCCAGAAAACATTTATCCTCCTTGCTATCCACCAACATAGACGAATGCACAGGTGATATACAATTGATGATGATACATTTTCTGCCTTTCTCAAAACAAAAAATCTCCATATCACACTAGTATGATTTTCAGGACTGCAGCTCCTCAGGGTGACTAGCAGCAAAAACCTTCTTCTCTATAGAAGTAATGGTTCACGCCTTCCTAGTACTAGTAGTGGTGGTGGTGCCTTGTCTAGGAGTCCAGAAGGTGAAAATAATGCTAAGGTTTACTGCTGAAAGAGCTTCATGCCTAAACTCCAGAAAAAAAAGGTTCAAGTCTAAAACTTCAGATTATTGGACCAAGAGTACATAGAGAGGACATAATGCTGGCTTTTCAGAAATACTGCTTGCTAGTTTCTCTCCCATGAGATGTTGTTGATATCATTGTCAGAAGTGGGACCACCAGATCTCATTGCAAAAGGATTGATCTAATGCTTGAAAAATTGTATGTCAGAATTGTATGTAATAGAAGCATCTGTCATGCTGAACAACAATATGATAGATGTTGAAAAATCTAAAGGAAATGGAGCCATGAATGTCATGTTGTGTTGTGTATTAGTAGTCTACTAGTAGTAGCTACATAGTTTATGTTTTTTCTCTTGTTAAGAAGTAGTAGTGGTAAGAAAGATCAGCCCTCCTCACACTTCTTACTCCCACTCTATATGTTCAAAACAGTACAGCAATAGTTGTAGAATCCACATAAACCCCAGTATCCCATTTTTTGCACTCAAATTCTCGTATTACCTTTACATTAAACAGAACGTTCATTTTAAAGTCATTTTTAAACACTCATATTACTAGCACAAACATCACAGCATTTAGGACAACAAGTATGGATAGTAAAATGCAAAAGTTACCAACATGTTTCTCACCATTGTGCTTTCTGCCTCACTCCTGTTMCTATGATGCTATGACAAAACTATAATGGGGGCAAACCACCACCTTTTGCAATTATATTACTTTAATTACTTACAGGTGATTGACCAGCAGAACATCTAACAAAGTCAAAAGTAGAAGTAGAACTGGCTTTTGTTTCAAGAGCAATGATTAATAATCATTGGTTTTTTACACAGTAGGTGTGCAAAAAAGCTCTCAAAAATTTTACATTGTGTACTGGTGGAAGCTTGGAAAATATCAGACATCATGCAAAGTTTGATTTTCAAAATGATAGTAGGGACCAGGAAAATGGACTTAGCTAGAGTGTCGTTGCTACTTGAAAATCTTTGAATTGATTGATTAAAGAAAAGAGAGGAGATTCCAAGGGAAGATTGGTAATTGTGGCAACATGTACATACTGCTACTACTAGTAGATCTCAATGGAACTAKKAWSAAYAAWRARYAGYWSWTC
>CAACVS010000020.1:0-13807 GCA_900660405.1 Pseudo-nitzschia multistriata | reverse complement strand
TTTTGATTTGTGGGTTCCATAATAGATCTAGCACAATTTGAATGGGGGTCTTCAATCCATTCAAAATTTGCTAAATTTTGTGCTAAAGAGGAAGAACACGAGGCTCAGAGGAAGATGAWGAGGTATGATGATGGTATGAGCAGCTTTGGTAGTGGTAGTGGAATTCAGAGCAGTTCCTCTAGTGCAGTTAGTAGATATGAAACACCATAAAGATAAAYTAGATTCCAGATGGGCTTCACCAGTATTCTACTAGAACTGTCATAGGCCCAGGCCCACTCCTCAAAGGCACAGCGCGCTGGTCCTTGGGGTATTGCTCAATTCTATTGCATCTACTCTTGGTAGCTATGATTCCTACTAAATATAAAGTGTATACAAATAGYACTGCTGTAGATAGACGAGGATGGATCTTGCATTGGATCTATTCCTCTTGAGTATGTCTCAACTGTTGTTGAATCAGTCTAGTCAATTTGCAAATCAATTGAGTTTCCAGCAATGAAGTACAGCTGYAAGGCAAGCTGCTCCAGGGACTGGAATCCAGGCTCCCCAGTAGGATTCAATTGTCATAGGCCCAGGACAAGTCACCATGCTGGCAAGAAGCCATGCTCCACCAGGAGGGGATTGCTCCAGTCCATTGCAGCCACCCCATGAATCCAGCTCACTTGCTGGAGACCATCAAGGTGGTGCTGTTATTGCTGTGACTGAAGACTTGCTAGCAAAAGCAAGAGGAAGACCAGCCATATTGGCTACGGTGCACTACACTGCACTTCACTAACTTTAGTGCGCGGTAGCCAGTAACTTTGAAGAATTCTTACAGCCCTGGTGGACTTACCGAGGAAACAAAAAGAAACTTGTTTTTAGTGTGGATTTGTACAAACTCTGGTATACCATTTTTTGCAAATAAATTAGTACCTTGACCAAAAATAGATTATTCATTTTTAACTTAAACATTCAGTCATTGTTGTGACAATTAGTCATTTTAGTAGCAACAACCTAGTTTTTGCACCGTAGTAAGTTTTTTTGGCCGCCACCGTCCTTAAAAAAAAAACAATGGTGGCGGCCGCAACCAATTTGGGGACGCTGGACGCTGCAATGCACAAAATAAGGTTAGAACCAACCCCAGCAGAAGATTCCAAAGAATCCCCCAAAAGGAAACAGAAGAGAACCGATACTTTGGTTGAAACTGCAAACTGCGGTACTCGTACGAGGTAGGAAGGCGAATGTGTGGGTGACAGGTCCGGAGTCAGTACAAATTTTACACAGCTCTACGGAGGGAACAACAATACACCTCATTTGCCTTCGCAACATGAACCTGTCTCACTTAAAAAAAAACATTAAGTATTTTCATATCGAAATATTTGGTAGTACTAATTTGTATGTAAGATTCTACACACCTTTGGGATACTGAGGGCTCTTAAGAAAAAACCACTTGGCCGATCATTCTAAGAATTCCRGATCCCCTTCTTCGAATTATAATGAAGTTATTCCAGYACATGTGTGGAGTGGAAGTGTCCCTAATAGCTCTGTCTGGAGGGTGTGACAACCCTCATGCTGGTGTATTTTTTTACTAGAAAAACTGCGCGGTTTTTTTAGAATTATAACATGTCACATATTCGGTCCACACATTTGCCTTCCTACCTTGTAGTAATATTTCTTGTTGACACATAACACATGTCCTGATCGACACAGACACTGATATTGACACTGATACAATCCATCAAGTACGGTACGAGTTTCGCATTACGCAAGGCAACTGTGCTACAYATGCACCCCAGAAGGAGGTTGCTGCTGCTGCTCCCACGTTGGGTGCGTTTGCTTTGATTGGCTGATTGCTCCTTCTTGATCGAATCCCCAATCGGGCAAGCCGTTGGGGTTCGTGCTTCAATCCAGCGAGAAAGCGGAGATCGAAATTGAAAAACGAATCACGCGCTGATATTCGAAGCAAAGTGGCTTTGTTTCCAACCCAGACAACACACGACAACAAAGAGACCACGAGCAAAACAAAATAAAGCGAGCAAAGCAGAGCAGACGACAACGAAGCAAAACAGAAGCCCGACCATTGCAATCTGGGAGCTCTCTGTTTGTTCTGCCGCTATCACAATTCGTTTGGAGGCGCAAGACAATGAGTTCGAATTCGAAGAATGTCGTCCTCGCCAATATAAAGACAGAGCCGTTGCCAGAATCGCCACCGCCACCGCTGGTGCTGCCCAAACCGCTCTGGAATCTCGCCAAGGGCGACAACGTCTGGGTAACCCAGGGCAAGACGGATCACATGGCCACCTTTGTCGGGGATCCCCGGATGGTGTGCATCTACCCCGATTCGGACGACGACCACAGCACATCCCCTGGGGAACCCATGCAAAAGAAGCAGCGGACCGATCGGGGGACGCAACAGCTCGAGGTGAGGATACGATGGGCCACGACGGGGAACAAGGGGTACGTGCAGGCTTCGAGCGTTCGGCCGGTCGTCTCGGGGGAGCGCCGCCGCAGGCAGCTTGTGAGCCATTACGACGCGGCTCCTTCCAAGCGGCCGGTCTACACGCGAAAGAGCAGGGGGAAAACCGGCGGGACCACTGGCAGCACCAGCACCAGCACCAGCACCGGTAACAATCGCAGTAAGAATCGAAACAGCAGCAATGTCAGCAGTGCGTCCGAAGCATTCCAGCCGGCCGATGTCGTCTCCGACGCGAGCAACCCGAAGTCTTCCATAGGAAATCCGGTAGACGAACAGCTTAGCGACAATGGCAACGAGCACTCCACGCCCCCCACAAGCGGGAAAAGGGCGGCTTCTTCCCCCATGTTCAAGATGCCTTCGAGGGAAGAATTCCGAGAGATCATGCTGGAGCGGGAACGGAAAAAGAAAGAAAAACAGCTCAAGCTCCGGCAGAGGCGGATACRGCAGCTGRCCCGCAAGAATGGGGCGGCCAGTAGCAACAACCCCATCTGCGGAATTGGAACAGAGGATGACGCCACCGAGAGAGGAACCGCAYCCTATCGCACAACCATAGATGAGGGCTATCAATGGGAGTGGGAAGTGGGATCATCTCCTTCCTCGAAAGCTGCTTCGGCCCCAGTGCCGTACAGGAACAAAAAAAGCGAAAACTATTTSAAACCGGTTCCGTCCAATTTCGGGAAGAAACTCCCGCGCTCCTGGAAGGAAGCCTACCATTTCCTGCGGGACTATCGTTATATCGAAGAAACATGCGAGGTGCCATCCAACCACCCGATCCTGGGGAAATTTGTTTGCGACCTGCGGTCGGAATACGAACGATTCCGGGCTCACACACGCAAGCAGCTCCGGAGGCAAAAGACGGAGCAGCAGCGACTGCAGCACCGGTGGAGCCCAAACCAAAACCACGGCAATGGCCAGGAGGGAAGTCTCTCGAACGTCAAAGCCTATCGAACCCCTACGCCAGCTTCCCCCCAAAAAGACATGACCCGGGTCGATCGATCGCGCATCAAGGACCTCAATAGACTTGGCTTTGACTGGAGGATCGAAGAACGAGATTGCCAAAACGAAACCGAGCAACCGTCGCTGCCGATGCTCGATACCTTCAAACCCGGCCACCAAAGCCACTCCCCGAGCACGGAGAAAGTCGATCCCACGGTGGCGAATGGAAAGTCCTCGGGCGATAAATACAGCAAAAAAATCAAACGCAAACATGAGAACAAATCGAACATAAACGATGATTCGGAAACCAGAACCGAATCGGAATACGAGCAAACCGATCACGGCAATGGTGATTCCTCAGTCGACGATAAAAGGGCGACCTTTGCGGACGAAAAGATGCTCGATGATGAGGTCACTCAAGCGAAAGAAACCCCCAAACTGCCAAAAAACCGTCTGAGCCATGCCGGCGACGACGCAGTGCTGATTGCGTCCGTGATGGAGGCCCAGGCCACCCTCAACGAAACACCTCTCTTTCATGACATCATCTTGAGCAAGCACGCTGCCTTCCCCACACACCTATACCGGCTCCTGAGGCTGGCTACAGTACGCCAAGATCTGGGTCTGGAATCCATCATATCCTGGACAGAAGACGGAGGGGGCATCTTCTTCCGGGACGACAACCGACTCCTCGAAGACGTGGTATCGAAGGCGAGCAGGATGAAAAAAATCGTGTCGTTCTGGAACACCATGAATCGATATGGATTTTTGTGTTCTCAAAGAGGCTTAAACGGAAACGGGAGCCAGTATAGGGTCTACTACCATCATTCTCACATGCAGGCCGAAGATGCGAATGATTCGTCACTTCGGCTGTTTTACCGGGGTGCTCCGGCGGAGCTCATCGGGAGCATCAAACAGAAAGGGGAAGGAACGGTCAACAAAAAGAAGAACCAACTCACTGCCAAGTCTCCACAAGAGGTTGGCGCAGTGAAAAAGCCTAGCAAGCAGAAGCAACTCACAAAAAGWSACAAGCGAAAGSATCCCTCGTGGATGGACGAAGAATACRGAGCCGCACTCCCAAAAAAWRGAAACACCCAACCCGGAAGATCGACCTCGTCGCTGTCCTCGGTATCGTCTTCTGAAAACGGAAGGATCGTCCATGCATCGAAGAAGAACCTTCAACACGATTCGTCTTCGACGTGGCGGGCCCATGACCGATTGAACAAGAAGAAGCGGGGTAGAAACAGCCAAAATCTGCAGGGGGAAAGGCACCAATCCCGTCAACAGGTCAGGACCACGAGTAGTTGTCCTCCCAGGATCACCCCGTACGAGATAAATAAGAGCAACTGGGGAAAGATCGAGCGGTTGATCAATTTGAACCGATGCAAACGCCTTGGCGATGTCCGGGGCACCATGAATGAAACCTCCCAATCCCCGACCAGTGAGAACGATGTCGAATTTGTGTGACGAATCAAGAAGCAACGATACCAAAGCAAACCGTCAGCACCAGTTTTGGGAACAGCTCCCAGAACCAAAGCACGAACCAGAATGCAGGAACCACCAAAATAACGGATGCATCAACTTGCATCGCTAATTTGAGCTTGTTCCATCTAAATCTGGACAGGGATCTGCGATAAGACTTTGCTGATTCCTTTCGTTTCTATTACTGTTGCAGTTTGTTTGAGATAGCTGTTGCACAACTACCATGAAGGCGAAATTAGAGTATGGGAAAGGGTATCATATTGTGACACCCAAAATGCACATTACAATCTACTCATGCATTAGTACAAAAAATGCGTCTCTTAAAAAAAAATAGATAGATGGTGCCAAAAAAGATCAATGTTTCGATCGAGTTCGTTTTATCGCTTTTTTTTTGCAACCGGCACGCAGGTTTCTTGGAAAGAGGTCCAACCGTCGCTTATCCATAGAGCACTTGCTGCGTAGAGATAACAAAAAATCGACCAGTTCCCCTGGTTCCGCTGCCGCAGCTCTTGCCGCCAAAGCAACGCCCAAAAGCATCGAACGATGAATCTACCCAGTTATTTCCCATGACACGGGGTCTGTTCCCGGCTTTTTGGGGTACGGATCCAGCTCCAAACAAAACGTCTGGGCGATCAACTCACCAACATCCAACTGGTCGCTCGATAGAGAATATATGGCTTCGTCTTCGACTGTATCCGCGAGGCCGTTGCCCGCGCCTCCAAAGTCTGCCTCTTGGATTGCGGATTGCAGGTCGAAGATGTCCGATAGGTTGTAGGTCTTTTTGTTTTGGTGAAAGACATCGTCTTTCTTGGGCTTGAATTTTTTCTTTTTCTTCTTCTTTTTGCCGCCTTCGGCTTCCTCCTCTTCTTGCTGCTGCGCAATCATCAGCTCTATGTCGTCCTTGTTGTTGCTTGTCACGGGCTTGACAATTAGGTAGACGGGAAATTCCACGTCGACCTCGAATTCCTCGTTTGTCCGGACGCAGGTCTGGGTAAGATGGGCCTCAATAGTCCCCTCTGCTTCGACCGGGAGGCCCCCACCGGAGGTCCCCGCCGCGAGGGCTTCCGTAGCCGGACGGATCGATAGCCTCGCTTCCAGCGTTTCGATTTTCTTCAGCTCGAATCGATCCGCCAGGGCCTGGCATTCTTCGTCGCTCGCTCTTATCTTCACCTCGTGGTCTCGCTGCTGGTTGTTTCTCCCCCGCTGCTGAAAGATCCGATCGATATAGATCACGCGACTAAATTCGTTGCGGGAAAAGGCCGAGTTGATTCGGCCACCGCTACTGCCGCTCAAGATGTCCTCGTCCGCACTAGAGAAGATAGGGATGTTGCTTTTCATTGTGTCCAGGGTTCGATGTTCTATGCGGTGCRGTTGCCGCGAAAGTGGAGCAAAAGCGTAGGTGCTTGCAACCAACGCAAGGCAGCTGCCATAGTGGCAACATTTCAGCATCATTCTGGTCTGTTGGTACCGACTCCGGATCTTTCAATAGAGTTTCTGATTTTTTTTCTTTTTCGGGCGTCCTTTTTACTACGACAGAGGAATCGGAGAAGTGTTCAATTAAGTTACTCTATCTATCAAAAAGCAAATTGCGAATTCGTACCGTGGGCCAGGTCACAGCATAGAAGTCGACATATCAATTTTGTGAATCAATCTTTGTTCCATCTTCGATGATGATGTTTGCCACATGTTTACCTTGTGGCAAACATCATTGCATCAGCAAATCAGCATCGAGCATATCGAATCGAAACTGCTTACTCGTACTCATACGTATTTCGACAGACAGACGAAAATTTCTATTGGGAGTGCTTGGGAAATTCGCAAGGATTTTTTTCGGTGGCCGAGATGATCTTGCACCTATCATCGTGCCGTACGGAGGCAGACCAATAGAGACATTCTCCACGACTCAAAAAACACGATTGACTCGTGCGGTAGATCAAGATTGAGGTTCTTCTGCTYCAGATACAGGTAGGAATAGTACGGTACGTAAGTACTTCGTAGAATAGTACGAACTCGGTAAATTCTTGCCCTCACGATCACGAACTACAGTAGATCTCGCATGGACTGCACGGTACGTAAGGTACTCGTACTCGTACCGTAGGTGTCTTGCCCATGGCATTTTCTGGTTCTTGAAGGAGGATTCAAGAATCTCATAGTCTCATAATACGAAATAATCACAAATTCTGAACCGAAGTCCGAGCTAACGAATCAACAAACAAAGAATCCCAACACAACCACAGAAAACCTGAAAACCATGGAAGGTGTACAGATTGCAGTGAACGTTAACAAGAACGCTGTTGGTGTTCCACAAACGACGACGGATGAGACACCACCCGGATGGAACCGCGGTCGCAGATTTATGGCTCGCTGGGTGTTGTGGTTCGTCGTCTTCACTCTCTTGAGTGGCAGGACGATCTGGGCCACTATCTTCAGTGCTATGTATGAAGGAAGGGACTTTGTTCTCGGGGAAAAACATCAAGTGGATGCTCCTGAGCGGGATTTCGTTTCTTGCAAGCCTCGGCTCGTGGAGTATGTCGCGAGGGTCAGAGGTCGTTGACGAAGACAAAGCATATGGCCTCAAAATGTCCCTGTGGCTTATGGCCAAATCCACACAGGTCGTTTGGGGGATGATTCTCGCGGTCTTTTTGTTTTCGGCTGCAACCAGCCGGTCGTCCCCTCCGAAAGAGGTTACAAAAGCTATGACAGGTGGACACGGAAAGGCCGTTGGCGATGGGACCAAAGAGGAATAAATAAAATGGGTGSATATGGGGTTGGTCCCTGATCCAGAATCGTTTTTTTGCCAGCAGTGTAAGCCATTTTSTTCACCGCCATATACATCACCCCTTAAGATACATGAAATTCCATTTGATGCTCGCGCATTCACAATATTGAGGGTCTTAGCATGAAGAGTATCACACATGAATCGAGAAATGTGAGGCGAAACGAAGAGGCATATAGTTCATCAAAATGCTGCATTGAATCCTCCACCGACACAATTCTTGGACGATTGTTCGTTCCGTTTCATCGCATCAATCCGAGGGGGAAAACTCTGTAAAATAAATGCTCAATTAAAACAGTCGTTGACTTTTTTTATACAATGTACAATTTTTTCAATAATAGCTTTAGGTAGTGTCCATGTGTACCTTCTTCAATATTTTCAAGGGATCTGGTTGATCCTTTTTGAACCTCAATAAACTTCTCATGTATGGTCTTATGTTTCCGTCTCTCATATTGGCCGTACCGCCATCGTTTCGAACGTGAACCATTGGACTATAATGAAACTTTCGCTTTGGATGTTTCCGTAACACCTTGCTTCGCTGTTTTATTGTCGTAACCAAAGGAAAGTCGATGTACGGCGCTTGCTCCATGGTTACAATTTCGCATGCCAAGTCCACATCCAAGTCTGGGTCTGTACTATTCATTGTTCTATTCATCGCTTGTTCTTGTTCACTCTTCATTGCCATCAAGAGATACTGGTCCTTCGCATAATCAGTAACTTTCTTCTGATCGAATCCCTCTCTCCATCTTTCTAAGCAAGGTTGGGACAAAGACCGATCAAGAACCATCTGCCCTCCTTGGATTTGCCATTTTCCGGAATTCCCCTTGAACATCCACATTTTCCCACGCGCAATAGAATCTGTAACATTAGCGGTCGTGTTGACCCCGAGACGTCCGATACCATAAGTCTTTTCTATGCCATGGAAAGCCGGTCCAAGATCACTCCCGAAGACGATATCAACGTCTAAATAATATACAAGCTCAACTTGTTCTAATCGCATATCTCTGTTCATGTATTCGATAGCGTATGTTTTGAACCGTTTATAAACCATGTTAGAAACCTTATAATGGGTTTTCGTGTCTTCTTTTTTTGGATCCATAAAAATAACCTTCTCTGTCCAATTGTTCATATTGGCGTAGCGATCGCTGGGAGCATCGGTCAAAACAACAATCCACCCAGAAAACTTTCCAATCTCCCGAGCAGAATAGACGAAGCGCTCAACAGTGTTCATCTTCGCAGCTTTTTCCCCCATACTAATTACAAACATGGCTCTTTCAATGTCATCTTCGTATGTCTCTTTTTCTTTTTTGCCCTTTTTATCTCTGTAGCCTCTTCTGCGACGCCTTTTCGCTCTTGACGAAACGATCTCAGTACTATTTGAAAGATCCGCTAACGTTGTGACCAATTCATTTGGTGACACATTTTTCCAGTTGTCATCATTTTGACTAGATCTGAATAGAACATTACTGGAGTCTTCACTCTCCTGAGTCGTTTCTTCGTCATGATTCGAACGAGGAACATCACTTTTCTTCTCCTCGGCTGATTTGACTTCCGATTTTTCCTGATGTTGTTCCTTCTTTCCTTTCTCACGTTGTCCGCCATCGAGGTATGTTTTTGTTGTGATCCCCAGTGTGTCTTTTTGGTCAGTTTCAAATCTGAATAGATATCTAAGATATGCTTCAATATCTTCTGGCGAAGACTTTTTAAGGTCACCTCCGGTGTTTTTAATATGATTCAATACGGGAATAGGGTCATCATCATTGATTTTTCCATCAGCTATGTCTTTGATCAACGTTTTGGAAGGAAAGAGTATATGCTTTTCTTCTTGGGGCATGATGACTATTTCACATTTTAAAGAAGTGTAATCCTCTGTTTTCCGAGCCAACTTCTGATCGCTAAGCATTTGCATCAAATGGACCTGATCGATTGTGGACGTTTTGGGGTCCATTAATGATCGAAATCGATCTAAACAAGGCTGTGACGTTGACCGGTCTAGAATCATTTGCCCTCCCTGAATTTTTGATTTTTTGCTATTTCCCTTAAACATCCACATTTTTGCAGCAACATTACCACCCGTGTTGGTTTGTGCTGTAGTCGTCGAATTTGTACCAATTTGGTATTTTTGTTCCAAATCATTGAACAGTGGACCGACAGGATTCCCAAATACGATGTCAACGTCGAGATAATATACCAATTTCACGTTGTCCAGTCTCGAATCTTGTGACAGGTATTGCAAGACATAGGTTTTGAACTGTTTGAAAACCATCGCAGGGGCATGGTCGTAATGTCGAATGTAATGCTTTTCTTCGGGACGCAAGATAGTGAATTTGTCGTTGTCGACATCTGCCCAATTTCTAGATAGATGAGCGTACCGCTGCTCCGGTGCATCGGTTAACAAGACGATCCATCCCGTGAACTTGCCAATTTTCCGAGCGGACCAAACAAATCGTTCGACGTAGTTTGAATCGATTGCACTGTCTCCCATACAAATGATGACAAAAGCTCTTTCGATATTGTCCTCATATTCTCTGTCTCCGCCATCATTCATCTCATTACTCAAGATTTTTTTGGTTGCTTTGGTGGTTATACTCTTTATCTCGCTTTCTTCTTTGGCTTTGTGTTCAATTTCTAGACCCTTTGATAAGTTTGTCTTTCGTATTGATTTTGGAACCGAGTTGATTTCCACTAGTTTTGAAGCCGCGTCGTCGTATGTGGACACCTGCAATAAATCTCTCGAAACAGCCGTTAATGCTGTCAACTGTCGCAAGATGCAGGTTACTACCACGACAATTAGTATCCTGCTGACAATTTTCGACTTATTTATCTTGTGGCTGACATTCTTCTTGCCGGACACCATGGTACTAAAGCTGCTCCAACAAATCCCGGTTCGCACTGCACGCTTCTTAAAGTCCTGACGTCCTATCTATCGTCCTATCCACAAATATCTCTCAAGATGAGTTTAATTAACCTAGGCCCGAGGTTGATTCTTTTCAAATCGGATTGCTATGCGTCCAATATGCCTACGTACAACTAGTTGCGCTCAGACTTTCGAAACTTGTATTACCATGAACAGTCTAAAGTCTCTTCCAGCCTGCCGTTTCTTTTCTTGAAATTGTGATGCGAGATAATATTGCTCGAAATCCGTTTTTCAATCAGAGTTTCATTATTTACTTTATTCAGTAACGTATGATTCTTATATAAGGCAAGACTCATTTTTTCAAAAATGGAGCGCGAGGATGAGGAGGTAGAATGGCTCACAACAATTGGAGTTGTCGAGTTTAAGTAAAAATTAAAAATCATTTACTTGTACTGCACTTACCCTCTTCATTTGGCTGTTGGCACTCGAATGACGTGAGTAATACTAGCATACACTTAAGATTTTCACTGGCCTTACATAAAATCATAAATAGATAATCAGATACGAATTGATACAGTCTTGAAGGAATTCAGGGACAATTTTTTGGAACTCGTACTAGTCCCGGTATCAAAGTGCATCCGACTAGTTAAAATTACTTCCACCTTCCACCAATAGGTATTCCATTCCCTAGAAATTTAAAAAATGAAAACAGTAAGAAAATGGTAGCAACTATCAGCATAGAGASAGTGCTCTGGACATTGGAYATTTCGGCCTTCACGCTTAAAGCTATCGGAGACATAACTCCTCTGCATTTCGCKTCGAGTKTTTGGTTTGAATCGACMGATGGTTTCCCTTCATGCCTTCACGCACAGTGGCAAATTAGGTGYGCTATCATCGTTACAGGGAAGATCGAACATATGAAAGATGTCCCCCGCAAGAAGCCTGTCTGATTTGGCGGGTTTAGATCTCCGCCGTGACCGGTCTATTTTCGATGTTTGCGTCTGAATGAAGTAAAATCGTGCCGAAGTAGTGGGGGTGTGCGCCCCCTTAATCACGAGAAACAAATGGTGGTTCAGGCACGTTAAGCCATGATATCGTCGTTTGTGGGGCTMTTGGAGATGGCTCGGAGAGTACACGTGTCTAAAGTAATGAATTTCGTGCATAMCAGAGTGAACGAGCACATCAAAGCAAATGAATTATTGAACTTTAAGCAGCTTGTAAATCTACAGCTACAGCTACCGTACAGGGATCCGGGAGACTTTTGTTTYTTTCGTTTTGTTCCTCTTYCTGCGATATTGGCACATGGTTTTCCATTTCTCTGCATTCTCTGATTTTCGAAAGCATTCGGTTCAGTAGCAGGATTACCTTGAGGCGTCGTTTTGCGCGTTGCAAGATCATGAAATACTTCAGTTCTTGCTCGGCAAGGTCCATGGCAGTGGTGCCATCCAMATACGACAACCGAGTCGAGMTGCGACTTCTTGCCACACCCGGCCCCAAACTCTCGTCGAACTGTCGCTCGAATCCGTTCGGGTGTTTCTTGTAAATCCGTTCGATGGATTCCCGAATTCCAGACTCTGGTGGGTACCAGCACCTCATGGATTTCTGGACGTCGGGCCTGTCGCTCGAAATYAATTTGTCGTAGACTTCTTTCCAGCCCGGATCACACAGGATCCACTTCGGATTCAACGGAAACGAGAAGCCGTGACTGATTTTGTACTTAAGGATTTSTTGTAGCTCGAATTGATCGACGTATACCCATCTGCATCCTTTGTATTTGTTCGGGAGGTCGTCGGATATAACAAGTAGCTTGTCATCGAGGTCTTGTGGAAAATAATAATTGAAGCACTCTGCTCCGTGTCGAACAGCCCCGGTAACGCTCAAGCGTTCAATGGCAAACTTGAAAATAAATTTTGTTTTGGGATCGCTGTAGCCACCCGTGGGAATCTCGTGGTGACAGCCCTTTAGTCTGGCATCCTTGAGAACGTTTAGCCATCGCTTCGTCCACGATTCTTCGTTCGGTGTTTCYAACACATGTTCGGTCTGCTCGACCATCCATTTTAGAACATCGACTTGGTCATCGGGTACCTGTTCTTCGTAATTTACGTTTCGGCTGCCGACGATAAAGCAATCAAAATCACTGACGACAGGTATAATCCTTTTGCGATCCATTTCCGGGTCCTTTTCTTCGTATGCCACGACAAGATTCAATGGGCTCATGGGATCATACGTATTGCTTTCGGGCTCAGTGCCCCGATTTCGTGGTGGGTTGGAGAGTTGCAGAATGACCGCTCTCGTGTGTCCCCCTGCCACGCAATTCTTGGGCTTTCGGACCGCATCAAAATTCATGTCCTGAAAGCTCGGCATCGATGTTCGCCCCGTATCGTTTTCACTTCCCGGCTTTCTCTCAATATTTTGACGAACGACCATCCCTTCCCAAAAGAGCCGTTCGTTGACCGTCATCCCATACTTGTTGGAGGCTGCGTAGTCGTCAATTGTGTGAATTGTCGAGTCGCTCATCTCAAGAGTAAGCTTTTCCAGCGCATTCTCGTAGACATCGTCGTCGTAGTCGTCGGCATTGTTGATAATGTCCCTGGCCTGTCGTACGGTCTCCTCCATTTCTTTTGCCACCTCGTTGAGAGTCTTCACTGCCGTATCACGATTCTGTTCGTTATCGAAAAACACCCGTATCGTACCATCCTTCCTGAGCGTCCGGACTTTTGCCTTGTCTTCTTCCTTGTGGATTTGCAAAAAGGGCACAAAGGCCGACAATACCCCACGTTTTGCTGACTTCCCTTTGATGTCGAGACCCTTTCCTACTCCCTGACCCAGCATCATCCTTCGAATAGCGTCCTTACTGGTGGGCCTCCAAACGGTAAAGACGGACGACCGGCTGAAATACTTGAGCAACGGGCTGACGTGTGTCCGTTCAAAGGCGGAATTCCCGGTGGCACCCTCGTTCGCCACATCGTTGAAGAACTTGAGTATGCGATACCGTGGATCGCAACATCGAAATTGCCAGAGCCATTCTTTGCATCGTTCATTGCGAACAAAGTCTTCAAAGTCCTGGCCGACCGACACGACGGAGGTTCCGGCAAAGATCGGGACTCCTCCTCTGTTGCTTCCCTCTCGTTCGTAATCATCGGGTTCGCAATTGGAGGCGCGGTTGACCATGTCTCGAATAATGATGCTCTTGCCGGAATTTCTTCTCGATCTGTTTGATCTGTAGGTCGACTCGCTGCCCCATGTCGCATTGTGGGCCCCGATAGTACTATCTCTCTTGAGAATCCCAGATATGTTTGATCTGTAG
>CAACVS010000019.1:134935-145862 GCA_900660405.1 Pseudo-nitzschia multistriata | reverse complement strand
GCACCGTGGACTAGTCGGATTTTGGTAAAAGCATAGGGATATGGTTCAACGTGTTTTTAAATTGTGAACAAGTTCTGGCTCAACAACGGTGAACATAACAGTGGTGGGACTCAGGGTTTCTTCTACCTCGGAACAGAAATAAAACTGGTTTTCCATAACAACCCAACGCAACCCTCGCAACTAAGTTTATGCTTGAACGCGACCAAAACCATGCTATGTGTGAGGTTCAGCGGGCGCGTGAAAAAAAAAATGGGTGTGTATTTAAAAAAAAAAGGTTGCGAGCGGTCGCTACTGCTTGCGAACACTTTTTGTGACGCCATTTAATCCCAAAGGATATAGAAACATTCAGAAGTAGCATTCTTCTCCCCAGAAGTTCTGGTTCTGGCCCACCACACAGCCCCTCCCTAGTTCATGAGGTTGAATATAATATTGAGATTCCATCTTCTGTCCATGGCTGGTGATACAAATTAATCCTACTTCTAGGTTGTAAAGAAATGGGGAGAATGTTACATCGCATAGCAGTAGGAGCACAACAACAGCAGCAACAATTACAATTTTAATACTAGTACAACTACTTCTAAGCTCTGAAATTCTTAATTGTAGCTAGCACTACTAGTAGAAGTGCCACTTGTTGTTGTAACAAGAAGCTTTCTCCTTATTTTCAAAGTTGTACTGACTGTAGTACTAATAATACGACTATTACTCAATATTTTTGTTGTCTGTAGGATATCAGACCGTGGGTATGATTCATACATACGACACATACATAAGATACGTATCTACAATTCATACACACCATACATATATGACTCATGCGATCCCATTGGATTCATATGATCGCCATGACTCATTTCATTCACTTGCGTGAGTGACTCGACTCATTCGATTCACACATCACTCGATCCTCACAGCAATCCATTTTAGATTTCATAGTTTGTCGATCCTCGATAAGAGCATCGACTCACTTTTCTATTAGCACACACTTTACATCACTTTTAGGACAGTCACTCCCACAGGTTATGACACCCTTCCAATAAAAAATTCATCACCACCATGGCTATAATCTTTTAGGCGTGCTCTCTCCTCAATACGAACTCTACTGACACAGCGTCGACACACACCTTTGAGCAATACATTGACAGCGCATATGGTCGTCACCGCCATCGTCCTCGACAACGCCTACGCATTGTCACTACTACTACTAAAAGTCTAATAGTAGTTGATAACAACAAGGATTTTTGTGGAGGAGGATTCTTGGTGGTTAGACTACTATTGTATAGCGTTGGCTAAATAATGTACGGTCCCAGTCATATGTTTTGGGCCATCTAATTACCAAGTAATGACTTGTGGGATTAAAAATTGGCTTGTACTGCAGTTTACAGAGTGCATGTGTGAGCAAAACTATTTTGATCGCACACTAGTGGGATTCAAAAATTCAGCAAGTGCCCGGCTGTAGCTGCAGTATACCAAGCCAATTTTGAATCCCCCCAGGAGTCATTACACGGTAATTAGATGGCTGGTTATCCACCTGCATCACAAAAAACATGTAGGGCATTAAGAGATGTTCAACTCACTTGAACAGCTATAACTTTTTCCCCAATGGACGCTAAGTATGATAAGCACGACATGGTTAAAAAGAGAATTCAAAGAGCTTTCTAATGCCATGGGGGAGTAGGGCGTACAATAAGTATTGATTGACATACATGTACGTATATCTAGAATTGCTAATGTACTACTGGAACTGTCTTTTTTTCTTGGCCCATACTATACAATAACTAGTAGCTAGCACTCAGAGGGTTGTTCTTCTACACCTCAGATACAAAACTTCTTGTACTGCTACTATTCTTGTACTACTAGTAGGAGGAGCGCTAGTAAAATAGTATTGCATCATCTGTGGTGAGTGCTTAATGTTTTTGGACAATCTCTGCCTACTAGTAGCCCACCCATATTACTATCATTTTTTCTAATTTCTAAATACTACTAGGTTTTTGAGTGAACTCATTTTGCTCTCTTCTTCTTAAACCTTCTGTTTAGTACTAGTACTCCTAACTCCAGTCCTTTTTACAATTTTTTACTAATTCTTGCATTTTCTACAAGATTAGTTTTTCACCATGGTACTAGTAGTAAGGAAGAACTTGAACATTCAATTTTTGTTGTTGTTGTTGTTGTTGTTGTTGTTGTTGTTGTTGTTGTTGTTGTTGTTGTTGTTGTTGTTGTTGTTGTTGTTAAGGAATACAAGAAGCAGCAGATGCCACCACTACTAGTAGTAGCTGGTTGTACTTGTACTGGTGAAATAGTAGTAGTAATATTACTAGTACTCACCATAGTAGCAGAAGCGATGATATGTTTGACAAAGAAAAAAATAGTCAAAAGCTTCTTGAAAAGCAAAGAAATGATTATTTGTATGATGGTGGTGCTTTGTGTGACTGACTGGTGGGAGTAAGAAAAAATGGCACCCACCACTTAGCTAGCCTCACAACAGGAGCTACTAGTAGTAGTATACTACTATCACCAGAGGCATACTATAGTACTACCATTACCAAGAAGAGAAGAATAATGATCTCTGCATCACCATACTAGTACAATATGAGTTTTTGAGGTATCCCACGTCAGTGAGTCATTATCATCGTCATTGTTGTTTCATCTTCTTGTTCCTCTTTATCCTACCATATTGCTTTGTATTACTAGTACTAGTAGTACTAGTGTTGTGAAAAATTGTTAGTACTTCCTGCCTCCTCCTTACTAAGCAGTAATTGAACAAGTTTTTTTTGTTTCCACATTACTATCAAATGTAGTAGTATGTACTAGTAGTACTAGTAGTATTGATTTTGATGATCCATTGCCAGCACAGATTTTATTTGTTTGTTCCACCACTCTTTTTAAATGTAACTAGTACTAATATTATTACAAGAGGTAATACATAAAATCTATTTGATTTGATTTACTCCACTTTTGGTAGCTCCAGGTACTTTGTACTTGATATAATAAGAACTGTACTACTTAGTGAGTTTCATTACTTGAAGGGAACCAGTGTGGTGCACAATTTCCAGATTTTTCAATAATGCAAAAAAATTCCATCAAATAATTGGTTCATCAGAAGACCAGATGTAGTGTCATCACATTGAGCACATATGTCCCATTGAATGGATATACGGATGACAGAGACTATCGATTCTGGAACAAAGTAAATCTATTTCTTATCTATCAATTATTTATTTCCTCTCCAGAGGGAATTATCCACCGAATACCACTTCGCGTTCCTCAGAACATTTCCAGTCGGGAGGGAATGCAATAGACCACATCATGGTTCGATACGAAATTTCATGTTTCTACAAGCGCTTGGACGCCCTTTTAAGAAATGAGGATGAGAACAAATATGTACGGTCCGAGTCGTTGGGCCCTCAACAAACGGAACGCGAGAGAAACCCCTGCAAGCAATCATTTTGTTTTGGAGTGAATAACAACGAATATGGTGTGTATCACATCATGTAGAGAGTGAGGCAGACGATGTGAGCAAATAAGCACGAACACCAAAATCAGGCATGACGAGGATCTGAAAATCGAATCCAAATTCTG
This sequence comes from Pseudo-nitzschia multistriata, assembly GCA_900660405.1. Taxonomy (NCBI): domain Eukaryota; phylum Bacillariophyta; class Bacillariophyceae; order Bacillariales; family Bacillariaceae; genus Pseudo-nitzschia; species Pseudo-nitzschia multistriata. Next base: position 142,286 of record CAACVS010000019.1, on the reverse strand, counting down.
CCATTGCATACTCAATTCGTTCGGGCATGGTGCCGGTACGTACCATAGTTCGAGATTCCGTTTGAAGGTTTCAAAGGAGGCTTTGTTTTTTCCGACTTCGAAAAAATAAGATGGCATTATTTCTCGGACGAAGCGTTCCTGGTCGTAGATCTTGAAGCCTCCGGTGGGCAACCAACCGACAACGATATCGTCATCGGTTGTCTTGCCCGCATCAACGATCACCCCAGAGCAAGCACCATGGCTTCGGCCGCCGCGTCTATCGCCCATCCGTCGCTTTTTGTTGTTTATTCGAATAATCCTCTCTGATTCACATCTCTGGAGCAGCAAATGAAGTTTCAGAGGGAAGCTCAATAAGAGTAACCCCCTTGGGTTGGAGCAAGGATACATGCCAGCGTTGTCGATACTCGTTGCCGCCTTGCGTTTCGTGAGAATGCCCGATTCAAGTCTTGGATTTTTTGAGGGAGTCGGCAACAAACTTGCGACGCCACTGGTATTTGTAACTGAGCTATCACTATCACTACGAGCGGTATGGCCAAGACGCTCAATATTTTCACCGACATCGATTGCATCGTTGCGAGGCATCTGTTCTTGTCGAGGCGCATCAGAGCCACTGGTACTGCTAAATCTTCTAGGGGCAAGTGGTTTCATAACGGTGCTGAAAGTATCTCTCGGTTTTGTCTTCTGGTTTGAAAAGTGATTGCATGCTATATGGTTGTTGATTTTTCTGTTCGAAGATGTGATTGAATTCTACAAGGCTATCGTAGTTGCTTCAGCCATGTAGGTACTCTTTCCCTATTTGATGCATTGCCGTGGATACCTTTGCATGTGAACGCGAATGGGAGCAAAAACTTGTTTTACTACTGGAACAGAAACACGTTAAAATTGAGACGTGTTAGGGCAACCTCAGCAAAAAGAAAAACATCATTGACTGACATTAGAAAATTGCATGCCATAAGGTGTTGAAACGTGTCTGTCACTTTTGTGAACTTTATTTACGCAGTTCCAAACCGATTGTTTTGAATAGTGGTACTTATATGTGTGTGCTGTCTTGATCGCAGAGAACATTCTTCTTTTTCATTCATCAACGTCTTATATGGTGACTGAACCACTACCTGTATTGTATTGGTAATGAAATTGAAGAGGGCGTACGATACGTGTCCGAAGATAACCTTGTGACGAAAAACAAATGACATCAGGTGGGACATAATACGTACCGGTACTTCGTTTTTAATGGAGGATAGTCAAATACAAGTACGAACTACAGTAGAGCAAAATGCAGACGCTACGAATAGTACTCGAACGAACAGGTACGGTACTTCGTTTGGCAATGGGCTCTCCGGAACGCAAGCGCGCACCCCCTTTGAAGTTCACAATTCAGGGGCAAGATTTCTTGGGATGTTTCTTCGGTTATTTTTCGCTCGAAAAATAAGCCACGCTCAAGTTACATATACAACATGAAATCCATTCGTCAAGCTTATTTCAAGCACTGGGTGGATTCATTGTGGAGTAAGCAGCATAAACAAAGAATGCAGCTGTTGCTGATGCATTTTCACAATTGGTGCCGGTAGCAGCACGAGTACTTCGCAATAAAGAGAGCAGCAAGATGCAACAATCCATGAGCAGCAACCATAACCGATAGCCCACAAGAAAAATTCGAAAAACCTACTGTTGGTCGGATGTACTGACAGACTTGATGCACTCGTCGAGTGATTATTCATATTCACGTTTTATATATACATGTCACTCTATTACTATACATCATGGCCTGTTCTTGTTGTTATCGGAAACGATGACGAGCATTGTATTCATATCGAGCTCGACTCGAGGTATTAGTGCACCAAACCTACACCTCACGTTCTCGACTGGCCGCGACGGTCCGTCCGTTGCTGCGTCTTTCGTTCGCGATGGTTTCTATTGCGTTGTCTCGGTTCTTGGGAACGGTGTCTTTGTTTGTTTGTTCGTTCGTTTATGTATTACTGCTGGACGACCACCACGACTCTGGCGCGTCTTTCGTATCGTTCCTGTTCTCGCCTCCTCTCCCGCATCTTGCGGAGCTTGCGGTACTTGCACGTCCCGACCTTGGCAAAGGAATTCCGATCGTGCAGGTTGCGTCGAACCAACGGGGGTTCCTCGTTCAGGGACTCGGCGGTGATCACCGAGGAATCGTCGGCGTTTTCCGTCTCTCCAAAGGAGATGGTGCGGCCGACGATGAAAGCGGTTTTGGACGCAGAGATTTCGTTCAGGGGCACTGTTTTCGATGCCTGGCAGCCCATGGTTCAAATTGTGTTTGTGTGCTTGGTATCGTTTTCGTTCGTTCGTTCGTTCGTCTTTGCTGTTGCGCCTGTCGAAGGAAACCGTTCACTTAGAATTCAGAATTATGACGCAGGTAGTGTTCACAGAAAGCATAGGAGGTCCCAAACCGACTGCGCTGGGAAAAAGGCGCATTCCGAAAAGAACACTTTTGAGAAAACACTTAAGTCCCGCACTAAAGAGCACATAGGACGATTGCCGTTTATTTCATGTGAAGTGCAATAAGCGGTTAGTGAGAAATGCCATTTTTCGGCCGGAAGTCATGTGAGTACATTTTATGGCTTAATCATCAGCATTGCAAACTGCTCGTTTTGGTCATTCTTTAGCTGGAGTATGTATGTCTTTAGTCGGAGTTTCGATCTTGGAGTATCAACGCGACAGAAGTTGGTCACGAACGGTTCTCCACGGGATTGAAGAGCTTGTATGTACCTTCGTCGAGCCTTTCGACCCGGATTGAATTGAAGCAGGACTAAACTAGATTAGTGACTCAACCAGTTTTCGACGCCGCAAAGCTCTCGAATTGTACCGTGCCTCCTCGCAGAATTTTTCTGTTGACGCCGGCCAGCAAGCTGGAAACGAAATGAATCATCCAATCATAATCGTCGACACAGAGCACGAACGAACCATGGAAGGTATGTTCCACAGGATACGGTGCGCTGGACAAGCCACCAGGGAAGGGCGTAGGAAACTATAGAATAAAAGGTTTTGATATACATCGTTTACATAAACCATAATCCATCAGAGTTTAGATTCCCGTGGTCCTCTCACATAGGTACGGACTGTCTTTGCTTGAGACAAGTAACGGTCAAATCAAAATCAAGAATCAGCCACGACAGGACTCCCTCAAGAAACGTTTCCGTAGAATGAAGTACGAAAAAACTCGTACCGCACTAAAAATTCCGCAGCAATCGCATCGGTTTTGAACATACGATCATCGATTGTATTGTATTTTTTGTACGGTAACGTACGATACCGTACGTACTCGTCGCGTACGTTTAATGGTTCCCCGACGATATTCGAAGTCGTCTCCGAGTTGTTTTGTCGAACAACAAACCTAGCGATTATCGTACGGTACGGCAGGCCCATATTTCGGTTTCACGAAACCAAAGAAACCAAAGCAAATTCTTGAGCATCTGTTGTTGCCACCGAAACAATTACTGTACTACGCAATCCATAATTTGATTTCCTTCGACAAAATACATTCTACAGTGCATCGCGCATACAATCACCGAGAGTACCAGGAGCCACAAGAAACGGATCCACCAAAGCACCAAGCACAACTCAACGCACTATGGCATTGCATCTCTACGACCAATGCGACAACAGGGAAGGCCGAAATCCCTCCGATTGGTACCCGCACTCGATCGATCGCCGTTCCTCGTTGGTGTCCCCGACTTCCACGCTGACTACCAGCTTTCGAACGGCAACCTCCGAGCGCGAGCGCGAACCCTCCTCATCCCGCATACCAGCAACCGCAACCGCAACCAAAACAAACGAACACCGATTCGGATCGGTCTCCCCGACGCCGTCGTCCTGCTGCTCCACCTCATTGTCGTCGCACTCGTCGTCGATCGCAACCCGATCGGAAACCCTGTCGCACTCGTACGGGAGCGAAGAATTCGCCATGTTCAACCTGACCAACCGAAGGTCGTCCCCGAAGGGAAAGGCCTACAGGCATTACTTTGCAAGGCACCGGGACGAACGCAGCGAAAGCAGCACGGACCCCCGGCCCCACGCGGTCCCGAGGCCGGACGGGACCGGCTTTGACCTGGAGATCCCGCCCCCGAAGCACCTTACCAACGCGGGTGGGTCGGACTACAACGACGACGTGCACCCCGGCAAGCGCCGGATGAAGAAGCAGCGCAAGACCAAGACCGCGGCCGGAACGATCGGGGGCATGGTCGTCGGCGGGGTGGCCCTGGGGCCGATCGGGGTGCTCGTCGGCGCGCTCTGGGGCGGCGTAACCGCGCGGGAGGTGGCCAGGAAGGGAGAAAAGCGGGCGCAGCGGAGGCACGAGCAGAAGAGCTTTCGGCGGTCGGCCTTTCGGAAGGGAACCCACTGGGAGGAGAGCGAGGTGGCGGTGTACGTGTAGCCCCGGGTTGTGGGCAGCGAAAGCGGTCTCCGATTTCGGTTGTGCTTTTTTGTTACGCAACAAATCGCGCCAACCAATCAATACCACCGGTCCCTTTGCATCCATCCGTTCACGTATCGGCGTCTACCTCTCATTCATCCATCCATCCATACACGACACAGCTACGAAGCGACTGTAAGAAATCGAGCACAACAAATAAGAAATACCCGAAAGAATTAAAAAGCTTCATAATACAGTAATGTAATTATTTATTATTTACAGTACAAAAGATCAGTTCTCTAGTAGTATAATTATAATTCACACGCTGTCGTCTCTTTATTTGGTGGGCCGCTCTCTGGCAGGCTCGAAAACCCACCCACCATGTGGCGGAAGTTTCGTCGGCTCCGGCTTCCGCTACATGTTGCATTATACGTGCTTCCGCTACAGTGTTTGTATTGGAGCTTTTGTTCCCTTGTTCCAAAATGCTGGATCCAGGATTTTTCCGCGCGCTGCTTCCGTTCGACGCTGTCGGTCATAAAGGCCTCGTCGTACGCGCAGTCGTTCCAACAAGGCGGGGGCTTTGCGTTTGCGGTTCGCCTTGCGGGCGGTGTATCCACGGAAACCTTGCGGGTTGTGCGAATCAGAGAGTCTTCTTCTTCGGGAATAGAGGGCCCTGGCGGACTCGCTGCCATAAAAGGCCGCGGCGGTGCGGCTTCCACCACTATAGGAATATTGGAGGTGTCGTCCATGGTCAAGTGGCTTACATCCAGGGCCGCTCGGTCAGACGCGTGGATGCTCCTGGGAGTCGAAAGCTGGAACGCATCATTGCTGGCGTTTCCGCTGCGATGTGGATTCCTCGATGGGTTTGTGGACACCGATGTGGTGAGAGCCGTCGTAGCAGTTTCAGTGGTTGACAAAGTTGCGGCGGGGCTGGTCTTGCGTGCGGGAGGTTTCGACTGCAGAAATGCTCGCTTGGCTTCGCGATTGTCGTCGCAAGTAGAATTCTTGCGTTCTATGCGGAAAGAAAACAATCGAGGATGGTCTTCCCTTTTTGTCAAGTACTCGAATTTGCGACAGAGGTTGGCCTGGCAAGACTCAAAGAATGGAAAGTAGCACCAGGGTGTTGTTGTTTTAGTGGTTTCCAAATCCTCGAGATCGATCAGCAACGATGCGAGGCCCCCGATGCCGTCAAACAGCGAATAGTTGTTGTTTTGAGGATGCACTAGCACCGATCTGGTCTCTGCGAGAACAGTGGCAGCCACATCTCTGGCCCGTTGCTTCCACAATCCACTCCTGTGGAAATCGACCCTGGCCATTGCCAGAAAGACATAGGCAATGCCCGGGGCACCCCTCGCGAGGCCCGGCCCCTCACAGCGCGTCCGGTTCGGCCAGAGGACCTCGTCCGCAAATTCCACGGCCCAGTGCACGTACTTTTCGTCGCCGTACACGCCAAAGGCCTTGAGGAGGAGCAGGCAATATCCGGCTCCGCCGTGGGTCCAGCCGACCGATCGATCGGATTCCTCAAATCCGCCGACCGAGTCCTTCAGGTTTCCCGTGGTTTCGTACAGGTGGCAAGCAAGCCCGTCGATGCTTTCTCGGACAATCTCCCTAGCATTCGGGAGGCAGTCCCCCAGGTTCGCCCACTCGTCGTCTGTGTGCCCAAGGAGTGCGTACAACACCCCGACGGCACCAGTTCCGGCACCGAGGTAGGGCCAGAGATTCCAGTCCCAGAGGAGTGGCATGCCGTAGTTGTCGTTGTCCTGCAGTCCCTCTAGAAGGATCGAGTAGCTCATGGTCAGAGCGAGATCGCTTCCAAAGGAATCATCTCCGAGTTCTCGACGGAGGAACCACAAGGCCTGGAGGCCACCAGCAAGACCAAAAAGGATAGAACAATCGGTGTTGTTTTTCGCGTTGCCCGTGGTTTGTTCGTACAGGTCCTCGAGCTTATCCGTGACGCACCGGGCTGCGGTACTCGCTTCCTCCATCTTTCCCAATCGCATCAATACACTCACGAGCAAGCAATGGGATCCGACAAAGTTGTTTGATAGCAAACTAAAATGGGGCGACGGTGTTTCTTCTGCTTCCTTTTGCAGCTGTATTGCAGGATGCAAAAGTTCAAGAGCGTCTTGTAGGTTGTCTCTGGATGCCGAAGGCCCGTAGGTTCCTATCCTATTACAGAGCTTGATGCGGAGATACACCGCATTTCCCAACCCACCCCGCCATATGCTACCTTTCCCGCTTTCGATTGTCAAACAAGCTTTTAGTATCCGATCCATGATCGACGGCCGTTGCCGACGCTTTGGTTTGTAAAGGTTGGGATCCTTCGAGTCGTGATTTGAAATCGTGCCATTGGAGTTGTGGTTGCGAGAACGCCGCAAATCCTTTTCCGGGGAGATGCTGCTTTGATTTGCATTCAGTAGTTCCATGGTCGATTGGATTTATTTTGTCGGCTTGGTTTTGAAAAAAATGTGCTCCGGATGTTCTTTTCCACCGCCATAAAAAAGGCGCCAGACAGGTATTGCAAAGTATGGCACCGGTATGCAATAGAGCAATTATTTGAATACAGATGCCCGGTGTCTTTGCATCAATTCAGAAAGAATATTTTTTCATAGAATATTGCAGAGACACAAAACGAATGATTTCAACGACAGCACATGTAAATCTGTGGGATCTGTGCTGTGTGCTACTCGGCTTTGTGAGCGATGATTCTCTGGGCTGGATTTTAGAACAACGATCGTTTCAATCGCTCGATGAAACGCGAACAAAAGAAATTTAGGAGCAACCACAACAAGATCCCCTCTAAGGAAAACAACAACACCCCCGAATTGATGCAATAGAAAAACTTCGAGACATGATATAACCTGTGAAATGTTAATAGGCTCCTTAGTGTACGATAATACGTGGTTTACAGGGCCCTCCGGTACCCACGCGCACATCCCCCTTTTCGAATTCCTCCCCTAGAAAAACGTG